>VBVR01004282.1:0-14854 GCA_011638315.1 Tetramorium parvispinum
ATGGTAAAGGACTTTTCGACTCAGTTTAGTTCGCTCTACATGCCCACGAAAATTGATGCGGGTATTCTGGGACACCCTGTATATATATAACCAAACTGTATTGTTAAATTTTTATAATAACTTTGAAAATTATGAAACAAGCTATACAATTTCCGATTGAGTTTGTGGAAACTCGATACCACTATTAAAATTAATATAAAAAAAGGTTTAAGAATAACTAGTGAGAAAGTATTGAAACAGTTGCTTAAAAGTATGTAACAACAGTTTAATGTTTTATTTTGTTACGAGGTTCATCTATATGTTATTAATAAGGTTATATTAAATATGTATGAAATAACACATTTAAAATTTAGCTCATAATAATTATTAATAACTTATTCTAATTATTATCAATTTCAATTAATTTTAAAAGTTTTATACTAAAAATGTACCTATATGTATTATCAAAATTTTGCACAACAGAAAAATCTTATTAATAGAAATAAGTTTACATTATATTATATATTATATCAGATTATAATAATAGATAGGAAAACATCCAATTAAGCGAATTGTTATATATTTGTAAAAAGTACGAGAAGAAAAACTTTTTGAAATTAAAATAGACTTCTGCTTATTCTCTTCTTATCTTATCTTCCTATCCAATTCACGTGCATACATCCTACAGATTATAGATACACCAGAAAACTTCGATCGTCGAAACTATAAATCATAGTTTTTTTTTTCTCTTTGTCGTGGAAGTTTCGTTAGGTTTGCAGAAGTCAATCGCGCAGGTTACACTACGTCTCATATCTGACGCGAGAACCCCGATCGGGAACTGAAACGTACTCAACTCTTTCCTCCCTTTTTCCGACGAAAGTAACGTAGAAACTTTACGCGAATCCAGACCAATTGACTTTCGAACTTACACGAGAACGCTTAACGGACCTTTCCTGCACACCGACAATCCGCCACGAACTAACAGCTCGATGCAGTTCGATGCACTCGGTGATGCACTGAGCGATTCGGGTTACTTCACTAACGATAAGAAATTACATTAAATCGTTTTCTAATGTTGAAAAAGAAAGATCGATGAAAAAATAGAGGAAGAATTTTTAAATATATCTTAAAAGATTATTAGACGTTTGATTAACAAATTTGATTGAAATATTCTGAAATATGTATGTTCGAGAGACGTATAATAATATTTATAGGCTGATATAGGCAAGCACAATTAATTAACATAACAAAGATGTTAATTTTAAATTAACAATAATAATGCTATTAATAATCATAGTAATTGTATAATTAATTTACTTGTTGTTTTAAATGTACGTCTTTTAATACATATTCAAATTGCATTGAACGCGTCAATTTTGCTTGTTAAGCCAATGCGGTACTGGTTTCTCTTTCAGTAAGAGAAAAAAAATAGATGAGCGCAAAGGAAGAGTAGGTAAAGAGAAATTCGACATGGAGACTCTCGAGTTCAAAATTATTTGGGTTAATGGCACACACGCTACGGTGAATCTTGCTCGCCGAATTAGAGGTCAAAGGAGGCAAAAGCGAGCGGATGGCAAAGCTGGAACTGTAGAGACGGGATGACGGGTGGCAGCGGAAGATGCACCAAAGGGTGAAAAGGTTCACGTAAGAACGAGAACGCAAGTCACGTTTCATTCTGCATCCTGTGATTTTGTTTGACTTCTCTATCTTTCTGTGGACGATGTTGTCGCCAAATATTTTTATTGTTTTATCGTAAAGCCTTAAAGGGTTTATTGTCTTTGTAGACATCAAGTTTAATTAATTTTGAAAGCAGGAACGAACGCTTCAAACAACATGAACGACATAAAAACATAAAATATCACAAAAATTGTTTGTACATTAATTAATTTTTATTACGCTCAAAAAGATTTAATCCGTAGTTATAAATGTATAAATATTTATATACTATATTATTTTTCTATATAATTCTGGATATTATCGATGCTTAAAAAACGCAAAACAATCTGCAAACACTTTCGATTATCTCGATTTCTTTTTATTTCAAAATAATATATTTTCACATTATTCTTCGTTCTATCTACATCGTTATTCTATTGCCATTACACCTGATCGCTTTGCTATTATTGCATTCATGTGGCATCTGTGAGTTTCGCGCGGCACCACGCAAAGTTCCAGCGAATTTCGCGACCCAGTGACTCGTACGTTTACGCCATTGGCGCAAATAAATCGCGTCACAGCGATATGAATGTGCATAACCGGCTAAAATAAGAAACAACGGAGTGGAGATTCATGAGCCTCATATACTGAAATCCTCGAAACCCAAGAATCCGTCGGTTCTGCATCTTATACCCGATCGATAAGTGGCATATTCGTTTCCGCTCCATTGAGATCGAAGAAACTGTTTCGAAGAAAGTTTGCTTCCCGAACAATTCGTTCTTCAAAGTAAAACCGCTTCTTTGGCGCTTTCCCTCAATTACAAAGTTTTCCAAATTTGATCAAGAAATCCCTTACAAGACATTGATTTTCGAAGTGTAAAATCGATATGAATAAAAAAGTTAAATAGAGAAAGAAATTTCATTATTCAGAATAAGACCTCGAAGAATAATTTGTAACGTGTCATTATCGAAATTTTTATAAGAATTAAATAATTTAAAAATTAAATAACGCTAATATAAACGGATAATGTAACTATAAATATTGTTATCTGTATAATTAATATTAAATACTGCTACAGAAAAATGCAATGAATAATATAAATTTTTCTAATTGATTATTTATTGGTTCAATATAGCATTTATATTATTTTAATGACGCTAATTATTTAACTTATTGTTAGAGATTCAAATAACTACCAAATTAGGACTTTGCGAGGCGTAAAATCGAGTTCCGGTCGAGTCAGATGAGACTGAAATTCGAAGGATCGATAGTGAAACGAAGTGGTACAGACACGAATTAGTCAGCCGTTTCTGCGAAGGAAATCGCGACACGGCTCGAAATATAGGAGTTTGTACGGCTGCAAGTGTCGACGACAGACACTCAGACAGATGTTGTTTCCTAGTGTTCTACAGCCGATCGGTGATTTTGATTTTGAAGATAAATTATAATTCTCTGTTCGAGATTTATTATCATATGACCCAGAATAGAAGATTTTGTCAAAATAAAAAAAAAATTAAATATACTTACAAATTGCCACGACACAATATTGATTAATATAAAGCAGCACTATAGAGAAAGAGTATATTTTTTTCAAAAAGAATCATCAAATTTATTTATCTTGATGTATCATTTCATAAACTATTTCATTAGAATTCAAGAAAAGATTAAGAAGTATAGAAAAATGTTTGAGAAGAAACATCTCATTCTCTTATTTCAAGAAAGATAATTAGTATAATTACGTTTTCTTATTCATATGAGAAATCGGAATTCTCGAGAGGGGATTAACGAAAGGGATTTTATTGTATGAAATTTAGATGAGTGCAAATCGCGTGAAAAGAACGACTTAAATTTAATAAGCGCGCGGTGTCCTGAAATTAGCGCGTGCTTAATATTCGGTGCAAGTAGGGAAAGGTCAAAATTCATTTAACATCGCTATATTGGGTCAGAAGAGATATTACAATTTTCGTAATTTGTTCTTGATATAAAATGCAACATTAATTTTCGCGGAAATATTGCAGACTGTTTAATTATCCGTTTAATTATCCATAATTTCTTTGCGAAAAAAAGACTAGTTATCGGAACATTTTAATGGGAAATTATTCTATTTTCTCTGATATACATAATTATATAACTATTTTTTCGCATTCTTTTCTTCATACTTATAAAGTGCTTTTTAACAATATATATACTACCAATTTTATAGTATATGTATAAAAAGGAGTGGTTTTTATAGAGGCAATGTTTTGACGAAACGGAATAGGTTTCCCGAAAGTTTGATAGCGATTCGCGATGAAATGGCCGTGTTATCGCGGATGAATTACAGCGAGGGTCCCATATGCGGCCGATATGACCACCATAGAGACCCATTCTGCGGCAGCCCGGGCACGAGTGAACTCACTCCACTTTTCCACACCAGTCTGACGGGTTTTCCGACGAATGCGGCCGCTTGAACATCGACAAAAGCTATGCATACCCGACATCGAAAAGCTACTGAATAATGCATGCGCCTATCGAGTCTTGCGCGAATGATTAACGACGCGAGGTCCGAAAAGTCGAACCATTTTTTTTTTGCTTTGCGTCTGCTGCCCCTTTTTCTCGTCTTCTTGATTTCTTTGTACGTTCTCTTCAAATATAAAATTATGAAGTGTGCAATGTACCTTATTTAAATGTATGTACATTGGTACATCATTTGTATGCGTGTGTTCTGTATAAAACAAGTTTTATACAATTTGTCTTTGCATAAAAGTATATTAAATAATTGTAAACATCAGTTTACGAGCAATTAAAATTCTATTTTGTTAATCTTTGTTTTTATGTTTGCTGATATCATCTCTGTTTTTATCAATGTAATCAAAATTTGCTTCGAAAGCTATTTTCCGCGTTATCTTTAGCATTTACTGCCTACTAAAATGTGATCGATGTTCGCGTTTTAGCTCACAGCATCTCTCGCAGATCATCTCTCGATGTGTAAGATCATAGTCGCGACGATGGAAACTGGCGACCAGCAGCTTGGTTAAGGGTTGTTTGACAGCGGGTATGAAGCCCGACTCGGGACAACCCTTACACCTATCACGTGACGATACGACCTCATTAAAATTCATAAGGCGACTCGCCAGTTCCCGCTTTAACGCCCCACATCGTACGGAGCGCGCATTATACATTTATAGATGCCATCATGTATATACGGTGTGTGTAGACTTTCCGCGTATCCACTAATACAGATGTTCGATAATTCGAAATAAGCAAGTGTCTTTTATTGCGTATCTTCCCTGAAACTGATTTCATCATTTATGTCCTTCTGCACACTACTTTAACAGTTTAAAGTGAAAATAGAATTCAACAATCGATATAATAAAAATATTTTACTGAATATAAATTGTCAAAGAGTTAAATTATAAAATGTCAATAACATTTAGAGCTGCAAATGCAAGGCAAGGTAGAATATTACAGCTTGATCAAGAAATGGCATGCTGTAAAGTACAAAGTCAGTTAGCGCTAAACATTTATTAAGTCTTTGTTTCCCTGTTCGCCTGCTGCTTTCTTAGAGAGAGATCTCAGATGATGAAAAATATCCGCGTGTACATAATTACTGTGAGTCGCATCAGGAAGCTAACGAAAACTGTGTTTACTTTTTTTTTTATTTCCTTTATTTCCTCTCATCGCAGTGAGAGATTGTCTCCCTTTTCCCTCCACTATTCTCTCCGAACCACTTTTACTCGCTCCTTTACTTTCTTTTTCTTCACTTCCCTCGGAAAGTTACGCCAGGCAAAGTCGGCGAGCTTGAAGTTTCGCTGGAAATTCGCAGTTGCAACTGCATTCTCCAATTGTGAGCGTTGAGCGCGCGCACATACGGGAAAAGTTCGCAATTAGTGCTAATTACGCTCGAATGGTCGACAATTAATTCGCGCAATCTGCCCCTCAATCTCGGTCACGGTTACCGGGTTTTGCGAAATAGAGCAGCGACGCAGTTGCATTTCACTTGACTGATGATGTAGTGCAAAAAATATCGGCGATAATTTGACGCCTTTTGAATCATTTAGCTAATATTACACGGTTGATTAGTCGAAGCCAAAGCGCGATCATTTATGTATTCTCTTTTCTTCTTTTGCCAATTACATACAAATCAGACATTCTATATTTTATATTCTATATATATATGTATATACATATATATAACCGAAATTTCATTTCTTTTAAATACAAAAAATATTGTGAAATTATAAGTAATAAAATAAAATGTGTTTTAAATGTATTGGCTAGATATTGATCGATTTTATTGAATCTTTATTTCAATGTATCAATACCACTTCATTTCTATTTATTTATTCATTGTATTATACATTATACATTTTCAGTTAATATGTATAGAAGTTATATTGCCTGCAATTTCAGTAGTTAATTTTCTATTTTTCCAAATGCGTGGCCATTATATATGATTTCCTCGGAAATATTTGTACGTTTCAGCAACAGAACGCTTAATGTTCTTCGCTTAATGTTCTTCTCAATCAGCGAATATACGCTTTGCATTCTAAAGCGTTCCGGGATTGCATTTTGCGAATATGAAATCGTATTTTACGCCGGGCGAACATACGAAGGCAACGGTATTCGCGATGAAGGCAACTCTACATTACTCTTTATTCATATCCTGAGAAAGTTGCAATAACTTCAGCATCGTACGATAAATGAGAAGTTTTATCGAAATTTGCCCTGTACTTGTGCGGATTGCACGCGTTCCGCGCGCAGCAAACTTCGATATTAACGTTAATTAAGGACGAGATTAATTTCGGTACAAGAAATCGCCATTCGGTTTGATAACTTACAAAAAGATAAGATTAATCAAGCGGATTTAATCGCAAAGGTAGCAGTGGTAAAAAGATATTTTTAAGACACAACAATATTTAGTACCAAAAATAACGAGAACAAAAAGAGAGAATGAGAAAAGTTATTTTAAATGTTGTTAATTAAATCACTCTGTAATTAAGAAGAATCCAGAAGACGAAATATTATCGAGATATAATCGAATGACTCAACTTATCCTGAACTTTCAAGATTTCATATATAATGCGATTTCAATCTATTTTTGTTTCGATCTAATTTAGGCTGTGTTCCGATATTCACTGCCAATACTGCAAATTTATAGTTTATGTCACGTACATTATAGATTTTCAGCACTGACAGTGAATTTCGGGACGCATCCTTACGTGCTTGAATTTATCGAAATAATGATTCCGCGCGCGGGAATGCAAAGACAAACATCGCTCAATGCTCTGCATTAATTGACTAATCGCGTATTTGCAATCGCTCTTGTGACCAATGGCAAGAGTCGTATCGCTGCTGTCGCTCTCCTTCGCCGCGACGTGCCGGAATTCGCGTTGAAACCATCGAAAATCCCATTACGGAACTACGGCGTCGTAATTATGGCGTGGCGGGTCGCATACGTGCCGCACGTACGTAGCATCCTGCCGCGTTCACACACCCATCCCCGGTGCACGCATGCACACAGGGCACACTCGTCACAGCTCGCAATGTGCAACGAGAAATTTAGTACACGATAAGGTCGTTGCCACCAAAAGGGCGCTCGCGAAATTATGGTCGATTTTTGGGATGAGATAGCCGAAGAATGGGAATGCTAAATTTGAAGCTTTACCACATACCACTCGCTTTGTGAAAAACGAGGGTTCTTCTATTTTTCCCGAATAAATGCGCGCCGGAATTTCGAGCATTACTAGCTTTTCGAATGCGAATCATTATATTTATATGTGGCGGTGAGAGTTTTTTTTTTTCAAATCTCCAGGCACACATTTTAATGCATGTGCACATATATACACGTCACAACCTGTAACCACGGCCACAGAGATTCGTGTATCGCGATAACATCGTTCATGCGCAAAACGCTTGGGAAATACAAGCGATTTTTGAAAAGAGATATCAGAACAGCAGGAGTGTAAAATTCGAGGTTTTTTTGAAACTAATGTACAAAACTTTGTAAAAAAAAAAGTGGTGTTTTCTCTCCCGCGAGATAGTCACCGCGACGTTTTTAGGAAATGCAATTTACGAGGTTGCATTCAACGCTCGGGGACGACACGGGATATTCGGGATTCATCAGTGTAATGCGATCACAATGATTAAGAGCAGTGGAGTGGACGACGTTGGTAGCGAGAGAATGCCTGAGCGAGAGAGAGAGAGAGAGAGAGAGAGAGAGAGGGAGAGAGGCTGAAGAGAGGTTGAAATACACGGAAAAGCGGTGGCAGGTGGAAGAGACCCGTTCTCACCTGCATATTGTATGCCGTATGCTGCGAGTTTACCGCACTGAATTACCATCGTTCCCCGCGCGGTTGCTTTCACGGCGCGCCCTCGTTCCGCTCCCCCGCAAATCCACCCCGTTCGCCCGCCTCGCGCGGTTGTGTATGCCAGGCACGAGACTAACGCATAAATTAACACTTTGCCCTCTTCATTCCGCCGGATCCGGAAATTCTTCGGGGCGCCGGCTGCGCTCGAATCCTGGTGTAATTAACCTTCAAGTTAACTCCGCGTGTCGCGGTTACCATTGTTACCCGGAATCTCGCGAATTAGGGCAATTCCGGGGGCCCGCGCGCCGGGATATCGGCTCTCGATCGCGAGGATCGCCACGGGACTTGGCTCGCAACGAGAATTGCGCTGATTGATGATACTCTACTTAATTTCGCACGTTCCCGTATGGCCACGTGATGCTAAAAATAGATATGTTCTATTTGATCCTGAACATAATCAGATTTCTTGGCGATGTACGTCATCAAGTAATCTTAGTATCTTCAATATTAAATAAGATTACTACTTATACATCAATTATAGAAAATCTAGACTTGAAAATATGTACAAACAAAATTCTGGTTGAAAACGAACGAATCACAAAAATCTTGTAGAGTTGATCGAATATTCTGGTTATTATAGGATCAATTCTGATTATTATAAGTTATAAAGTATTGAGTTCTATTATAATAACCAAAATATTTGATCAATCCTACAAGATTTTCTGATTCGTCCAGTTTTTAATCAGAATTTTTTTTTAGTGTAACAAAAATGATTTGATATCATAAAAATGTTAATCATTTTAACAGAGATAGTTAAAAAATTTAATGTTTAAGATAATCACAAATAATTAATGTTATTTTGATTATTTTTAAATTAGGCGATTATAGGCAATAAAAAGAATAATTGAAAAAAAGTAAAAGACAACATAAACTTTATAACAACAGATCCTTTGATTTGCTTTGAGGTTCAAGAAGAAAACAATGCGCAGAGCTTCCTTTAGCTGTTTCAACCTTTAGGTTTTACCATACAAGGATGCAATGATGCGTCCTGACGCGAGTGCGTACTTCCCGATCGTGCTCGGCATCGGGACTGTGAAAAAGAGCAGTAGAGAAAGAGGTGAACCGGAAAGAATGCGGACGGGCAAGGCGGGATGGCGCTTTCAACCGCATTGCAGAATTACCCGGCCAAGTTCCTGCTCGGAGGGCATAAAACAAGCCGCTAGCGGCTGTTGGCCAACGCCAAATTTATGACGCGCTTATATGCCGAAATGGAAAAGCGCATGGAAGTCAGTCCCTTACCTAACTTTGCTGCCGACTGGATCGTATCGTCTGATTTTATCCAGACTTCACGCGGCGATTGCGAATCGCAGGGGTGGAATATATGCAATGACGCCAATCCCTTTTACATCCCCATATATGAATATCATCATCTCAGTCTCCTTAACATCTTGAATTCAGCGTGCGTTTGGCTTCTTACTTGGATAAATAAGCTTATTAAATCTATCTTTCATAAATATCTATATTTATTTATTAAGTGCTTACAGCCCAATAGAATTTTACTTTAACATTTGCATTTCTTTCTTTTATCTTCGATTATTATAATTATGTTGATAAGAAATGCTCGGCATATTGATGAGCCAAATCTTGGTCGTCTCTTTTGATTTCTTTTCGTATTGCTAACAGATGCGACGCAATTACGCGCATCACAGCTTCATCGGCTTCCACGCCGAAGAGAAGGAAGTTCAGTCTTTACCGAACAACCGGTCATCATCATGCTTCTGGCTTTGATCTGTCTGCTATGGGCATTTATGCTTGCCAGCCACCTGACATCGTCTTCCTCTCTTCCCTCCTTATTTCGCGTACGATTGTAAGTGCTACTCCTCCGCGCCAGAAATCGCGGCCACGTCCGCGCCAGTTTCTCGAGATGTAACTCCGTAGATCGTGACTGCGCGAATCCACCCGGGGGAGACATACATTCGCCGCTACGCCATTTCCATTGAAACTACCTCGATGGACGCAACGTCTTGGATTGAAGAGTCCGGCATAACGTCAAGAATGTTACGATGAAAACTCACGAGAAAAGCTGTCTCGTACTTTTAAGCATTTAAAATGATAATTTGAATAATTCGAATTCTTTTAATTCTCAAATCTTCAAAATTTTGTATTAAAAATATTTTAACCTTAGAATCTCTAAATCTTTATATTGATATGTTATAAACGACAATGGCGCAAGAATGCCCACGATTAATAAGATCAGAGTATGCGTGATAAACAATGGGATTATTTAATTAATTGCCATTATCATGAGGGATTATTTTAATGAATAATAACAATATAAACTGGCAATCCCTGTCGAAGCCAATGCATGTGAGAAAATTGATGTCACGCGGCTGTATTATATTATACCACCGATTATCTGCGTTTAAACGCTCTCCTAGTTATTAAGCTTGCCGCTATTACAATATTATTACACGTCAATGTAATACGTATTTTACAACGCAACTGAAAACTTAAAAGGCAGTACACTCTGACGTCACGGTTATTAGTACTAATGTTACGTTTTCACCAAAGTTTATGTCAAAAGCGTAGCCGTATTTGTTCAGGGGTGGGGGGAGATACGAGATGTAATGCGTGATTCGTTCACTCGATCGATCATCCGCGTACAATCCCGGAACTTATCCCGACTGCCCGTGGATCAGTCTGATCAATCAACGAGAGATGAATCCGCCGCTCGTTTCACAACCTAAGATTCGCGTGCCGGAAGAAACGGTGAATAAATCAAATCGCAAATGCGTTTGACGTGTGGTCAGATTGCGAAGTTTTCCGCAGAATTGGCCGCAAGTCGAGCTCTATCACTGACGGGAAGATCAGGATCCCGCTCCACCCGCGCGACTCGATTGCGGGGCGTTATCGATGCATCGTTTCTCTCGATTACGCTAACGTGGAAATTGTCACATTGTAAATTGATGTAACATTATGATGCAATGCATTATTGAAAAATTTGAAGAAATGAGAGTAGCTTGACATGTTAATTTGCATTTCAATTTATTGAAATATCTGACTGCTTGTTCAATTATTGTTTAAATATTAACTATAATAACAGATTTTTGGATTTATTTGTACAGAAATGTATGCACACTTTTATTTAGCAATATTTAGAGAGTGAGTGATGTATTATATTAATTATAGCATTCATATATAATTTTTTTTTCTTTGGAAAAGAATCAATATAAGTAATGAATTCTATCATATCGTAAGCCTTAGATTAATATCAACTTGACGATGCCATGCACGACAGATCGCAAAATTTTCTGATCATTCCGCGTATCGATCGGAAATTAAGCAGGTCCGAGTAGTCGCGTAATTAGTCATGTAATCCCATGGAGAATATGCGGAGAAGTTCGTGGGGACTGAATGAAGGAGGGATCCAAGATGGACCCGGGGGATTCGTGAATCCGGTCACGGTAGAAATTAATTTTCGACCGGTGGCGGTGGCGACGGAGCAGGGAATTTAATGGCGCTCAGAAATCAGGAGTGATCGCGCTAATTCGAGACTTCGTCCTCGCATTAGTTCCTCGTACTTTGTGGATACTCACAATCAGCCGAGATCATGTGAAAAGTATTTTATAATAATAATAGAAATTAATTAGAGAAACATAAAGAAAGAGAGTGCGCATTTGTGATTTTTTGAAATTACATTATTTCAAAACATTAAAACATTATTTTATCTGTCTATTCGTGCGTTTCGAGATTTCCTTCATATTGTATTATTTACATACATCACTAAATTATTTAAACTCTTTAATAATATTTGAAGAATAGAAATAGATTGAATAAATATAAACATAATTAAATAATGATCCTCTTTTTGGAGTGCAATATTCAGTAATGTGCAAAGAATTAAATTAATATTCGAAGTATTACATTCTTATAATCACTAATAAAATTATTTACATATAAAAAATATAAAGAATGTTTCAGAATTAATTTTTTTAATTTGGTTAGAATAAACATATTAACAATTAATTAAAATATGTTAATTAAAAATATTTTTATTTGTTTGTTGTGTTAAAATTTTGATCCATTAAAAAATTTTATTTTTTTATGTTTTTACAACGTGAAATTATATTAAGATAGAGAGAAAAAGAAAAAAATGTCTAAATTATTCAAAATACTGAAAGATATAAAACAGTTGATAGACACTCAATAGAGCTAACAAGAGCTTGATGAGATATAAATCAAACTACCTATATTTCTAAATTATTCAAAATGTTGAAAGAAATAAAGATAATTGACAGATACTCGATAGAGCCAACAAGAGCCTGATGAGGAATATACATATAAATCAAACTAGATTGCCGATCATAAAAATGTGGCAGAATCAAAGTTTCTTCTCTTTGCGCAACTCTCTGAATCGGGAGAAGACGAACGAGACGCGATCATCCGATAAAAACTAGCCGTCCGAAATCGGGTAAATATTTATCGAGCAACACGAGCGATCGTTCGGTCAAGCGAAAGCGGCGGCGCTATTGTCACGATCGGACATTAACGGATGGCTTCCGCGGCTCGGCGGCGCATAAGATGCAACCATTTTTTCCCATGCACCGTCCACTTTTCATTCTACCGTGCGCCACGATGCATCCGAGATGCTGTATTCGATCGGGTGCGATCGATGTGTTCCTGTCGACTGGTTCGACTTGATGCTTAATCAAAATTGCTTACGACATTTCAATAGTATCGAACTGTATACATAAAGTATCTGTCCTCTATCCTCATTACACTGTCGATACAACTACCAATATTTATATTTTGTACAATCCAAAAAGACATCAAGCATTTATCTCGTTATATACTTTTTTTATGTCATCACTTAAATTGGATGTAACGAAAAATTGAAATTAAACAAGATTCAATCGTGAAATACTTTTTATATTTTCTATATTTATATACTGTCGCTTCAATTTCATTCATTATTTCGAGAACAATTTTATTTAGAACAGTTTTATTAGGTAATAATAAATGAAACTGGGCCATATTCCTCAACAATCGATCTAAATACGTCTGTTATGGATTGTCGAGAGAAGTACAGGTTGAGGTGACATTTGTCACAATCAATTTTTTATATTGAATTTAAAAGGAACCTTATTAACAGCAAAAGTTAAATTAAATATCGATTATTGATGGATTTACTATTCTAATAATAAACTGTGTCTTATAAGATCGACAAATACTCAGCGCGCAGTTTACTGGAAAAAGTATACAAAATTCACACAGAAATATTATTATTAGATAATCGAGATCCAATTTGACTAAAAATGATATATTCTTTAATTGTTTGAAGTTTTGCTAAAATTAAACGTGGAAAATGGCGAGAAGAAAGGGGGAAGAGCGTGAAAGCAAGGGAAAAAGGTGAAATCGATTGCTCGCAAAAAGCCTGTCCTTCGTTAAGGAACCGCCTCATCGTCATCTTTGTCCGTTTCGGTGGGCTCATACGTGAGTCGCATCACCCGCTGCAATTACGCTGACCTCGAAAAACTCGTTAATCTGGAAGATAATCAGCCCGCCGAAATGCAAGCTCGAACGCGCCGCGCCGGCTCGACGGAACCCATTAAGTTTCCATACGTGCGCGGAAAATTAGCAAGATAAATCTGCAATGCGTCCGAACGCTCGGCGAAAAGGGCGAGAGTCACGATCGCAAATTGCAAATGCAATTGAAGTTTACATTCTCATATGTCACTGTGCATATTGTCAGTTTTTAGCGGAATAATGAGTAAATTCTAATTTTGCTTTTACACATTATCTCTTAGCTAATAATTGTAAAAAAAATATATATATAGTAGAGATAGTTGTATTTGTTATTTATAAAAATAAGATACTTTATATATATACATATATATAGTAGAATATATAATATATGTTATACCTATGTATATATGGATATAAAATAAATAAGATTATTATCAATGATTAAAATATAAAAAATGCAAATAATTTGTAAGATAAATGTCTTTCAAAAATTTTAAATCTGATAGTAGGTATATATATATATATATATATATATATATATGTATATAAAAAATATATATGTAAAATTTCATTAAAATCAGAAATTCTATTCAGACAGTTTTATAAATTGCACCTATTAGGCTTACTACTACGATCGAATATTAAACAGAATTTCTCGGGAATTGAGGAACCAGGTCGCACGCGTAGGATTATGTATGGTCCGGCTAGATGATACAATAGTGGGCTCGGAAATCCCGTACGGATTATTCTGCGAATGATGGACTCGGTTGACCGTCTGCTTTCGTCACTTCCGAATGGCTGCCTCACCGGGATTTCTGCGCCACGTTGAGCAAGGTACATCTAGAGGATGGATCGGCATTCGCCGCATAATGAACGTTTGCCAAGTAATTATCGCGGCCACGTGCCCGCCGTGTAATTAAGAAAACGTACGAGTTGCACCGCTCTTCTCATACTTCTCTCGGTAGTTTTTTTTTCTTCCGACTAGACTGGATTAGCGATTTTCTGTCCAACGGCAACGCGCAGATGCACATTGTGTAATTCAGCACGAATTTAACGCGTTTGCGTGAAATAGAGATTTTTGGGCGAAGATTATTCGGATTACGTAAAATTTACTTTTGTAGTTAGAATAAAATTGATTGCATGATAAGTTGCATTCGAATGCTGCACACACACACACACTCACACACACACACACATACACACACGCACGCACGCACGCACGCACGCACGCACGCACGCACGCGCACACGCGCACACGCACACGCGCACACGCACACGCGCACACGCACACGCGCACACGCACACACACGCACACGCAACACGCAAACACGCACGCGCGCGCGCGCACACACACACACACACATTTATACGTTTCTATACGATAACTTTATATAAAATTTAAT
>VBVR01004283.1:0-14851 GCA_011638315.1 Tetramorium parvispinum
TTATTTGATAGTACAATACAATTGTTTCAGTCCACGAAAAATTAAAATTCTTTTTCTTCTTTCTAAATAATATTTTATTTCAAGTAAACATATATGTTGTTTAAAACTCAAACAATCATATTTGTTTGTTCAACCGTTAGTTTGTTTGACCCTATTCCAATAATTAAATTTCTTTGACTTTAATCAAATTTATTATATCCAAAGAAACATTTCTCTCTGTGTATGTTTTATTCTTGATAATTATGGCGAGCTGTTTTAATATGACACGGAGATATTTTTTTACGTTTCTCTTCTCTTCATGTGCATGCACAATTTCCTTAACGATTCAATTGACAATTGTTATGACACTTTATCATGTTTTTAAAGTGCTTTTATATGTATAATATCAGACATTTTACACGTGTCGAATATATCAGCTTTATCTTTATATCAAGATTAAAACACATGTAGAAACATCTTTTCTTATCATCATCTATCACTATCATTTCTCAAAATAGTTTTTTCTTTTCTTTCTGAGTCACTTGGGTGTGCACATACATACACACATATAGAGTTTAAAAAGTCCCGGAACAAGATAAAACACATCGAAACATTTTTAAAACATTTTTAACAAAAATGTTTATTACGCAATTATTAACGTCGGCAATGCGTCAGACGAGTGTGTGTGTACATATATGGATATACATAGATATGGGTGCATATAAGACAACTTAATTAAACAAATGAAGATATATATATTTTCCATTTTTTAATTATAATAGCAATGTAAAAAAATAAATGTAAAATAATAGAGGAAATAACAAAAACATTTTTATGTATTTCGCGAAGGCCTTTGAAGCTCCTGAGTTTCTAAGTAAAAAATATAACATTTAAAGGAAAATTCATATCAAACGGAGTGCCACACGCCGCGGAGTATGGATACTAAACGGCGTTTCTAATGGATCAAGGATCAACTCGTTCTCTGCACATGTGTTTCGGCCTTGTTAGGCAATGTCATTGAAATCACCCAGACTCCTAATACGACGCGCTCGCCTTGACAGATTTTATGGACTTTATCAGAGACTCAGTAAGCGAACGATCGATATAACTATTTTCCCGAGCGAGTCGATAAACATGGCTAACGGGAATGCCCTAAATAAGTAAGCAATAAATCTGCGACGAGGCGGAACCTTTGAGTCAGTCCTGTCGAACGAGACTCATCACTTTCCCGATTGACGTAAGAGCGAGCAAACAGAGATTAAAAGTTAAATTAAAAGTAAATTGTCAAAAGAATTACATCCTGAATTACATCGTAAAAAGTCTTTGCGGTCCTCGCCGTTGTGAGAATTTCACAAATCCATATTCAGATTTTATTCATTCTCGCGGGAATTAATAATTGATAATTTCAATGACACGCTGAAAAAAAATCTGGTTATTATAACTCAATACTTAAAATTTATAAATAATAATCAGAATAACCAGAATTCTTAGTACACTATTATTCTCGCGGGAATTAATAATTGATATCTTCAATGACACACTGAAAAAAAATTCAGGTTAAAAACGGACGAATCAGAAAAGCTTGTAGGATTGATGATCAAATATTCTGGTTATTATAATAGAACTCAATACTTAATAACTTGTAATAACCAGAATTCCTATTATAATATTATTTTCGCGGGAATTAGTAATTGATAATTTTAATGGCACACTGAAAAGCAATTCTGATTAAAAACGAACGAATCAGAGAAATCTTGATGAAATATTCTGGTTATTATAATAGAACTCAATACTTTATAACTTATAATAACCAGAATTCCTATTATAATAACTAGAATGGTTGATCAACCTTACAAGATTTTTCCGACTCGTCCGTTTTTAACCAGAATTTTTTTTCAATGAACGCAGATTACGTCGCCGTTGCCGCGCGCATTGCGAAAGATCCGTTTTCGTCATTTGACTCATGCTCGATTCTATCATTGTCGAGTAATCGGGTCGAGACAACACCGCGGCCGCCCCGCGATTTACCGGTTCAACTGTTTCGCGGGATATTTTCATCCAAGTGGCCAGCCTCGATCGACCGGGCTGACGAAATCGGGCACGAGATCCGTGGCTCGAAGCGAGCGAGCGAGCGAGGCGAACGGAAGAGAGCGAGTAAAGGAGACCGTGTGGTTATCGTGTCAAGAGTGTGTGGCGGCTCGCGTGCGCCTAATCGTGAACGGCATCGGTTTAAGGGGCCGTTCGGGGGTTCGCGGTCATTAGCGGTGACCACGGCGGTTGCCGTATCGATCTCTCCTCCGAACCTGTCCACCCTTTGTCACCTCCTCGCTTTTTAACGACCTTCGGACCTACGCGCTTCGTGCTCCCCGAAATATCCGTGACGTCAATTAAAAACAAAAAAAAAAGACTCACTTC
This sequence comes from Tetramorium parvispinum, assembly GCA_011638315.1. Classification (NCBI taxonomy): domain Eukaryota; kingdom Metazoa; phylum Arthropoda; class Insecta; order Hymenoptera; family Formicidae; genus Tetramorium; species Tetramorium parvispinum. Next base: position 2,395 of record VBVR01004283.1, read on the forward strand.
TCGGTAGTCTGTGCAGTATCGGGCCGACGATTCCGTGCCGATAACGCTCCCGTGCCGACGATCGCGATCTTTAGGGAATTCTCTTTCCCGGAATACGGCAAATAACGCTCGGAAAGATTAATCAGAGGTAACTGTCCGTAAAGACAATGTCCGCGTTAAAATATCAATTCCCTGTAATTAGATGGGATCGCCGATCTCTCAAGTCGAATGTTAATGTCGACGTTGTGTTTAGCGGTTTTGCAATCTAATCAGTAATCGGTAGAAGCATAAATAATTTAATAATTCGAGGGATGCATTATTCATCGGCCGTGCAACGTGGAAAATATACAATTCATATTGAATCTTCTAGATAACAATGTTGTATATACTACGAGTTTAATAGTACGGCGCGGGTATAATTGATCGATAAGAGTTTATACTCTATCATCTGTTGTGTTATGTAAACTATTATACAGCTATTAATGCGGATCGTACGTTTTTTTATTGTCCTGCCTCCGGCGTGCAATCGACGTGAACTCGCGTACTGTGCAGTTAGCGGCGCGTGATTCCCACTCTTATTTTTCGAGGGGCCGTATGTACGCGGGCGATCGATCGACAATAAAAAATTCCGAAGTGATTCGTGCTTTATGGCAATAAAGCACAAATTGCCGCGGCATCGATCTGTTAAATAACTTAGGGGACGACATTTGAAATTAAATAATGCAATAATTATTAAGACAGGAACGTTCTGCCGCGAGGACAGGGAAAGATTATTCTTCGTAACTGTTAATTAACCAAATTAGCCAAAGTACAAAGGATTTTAATATTTACGAGGAGGGATGGCTCTCGTCTGCGGCGCTAAATTGTTGGCTAAGTATATTGCGTATTTCCTCATTTTCTAAATTAAAATTTATGTAAATTAATGATTGCTCATTATCATAATGCATTCATTCGGAAGTGAAACGTGGAAAATATTCAGATATCTGAATTCATGTTATATGAATTCAAACTTGGGCATTCTGTTAGTCGAGCTCCGCGAAACGTGTGCATCATATTTCGGGAGAATAGCGTTAATGAGCGCGCAACTCAACAATGGTCCAGTAAACTTCATAACGGAGAAGCGGTATTTCATACACCAAAACCTGAGGCTATTCAGAGGGCCGTTTCGGAAGTAAAGACTGGCGCGGCTGCGAATAAGAAATTTGCAGCTTAAAATCGTGGTCAGGAACCACGTGTTAATGCAAAATACCTCGACTGAATTATGTACATAAATTATTAAAAAAGTAAACTCTACCTTCACATCCGGCTGCATTTTGACTGCACCGACGCGATATTTCGATAAGATTCTTTACAAAGATTCTAATCTAAGAGAATTATATAATTACAAATAAAATAATGTTAATTATTACACTGAAAAAAACTTCTAGTTAAAAGCGGGCGAATCAGAAAATCTTGTAGACGTGATCAAATATTCTGATTATTATAAGTTATAAAGTATTGAGTTCTATTATAATAACCAGAATATCTGATCACGCCTACAAGATTTTCTGATTCGTCCGTTGTTAACCAGAATTTTTTTCCAATGTAATAATATTAATATTTAATATTATAATATTAAAGTTATGTTACATTATAATGTTTATAATTAAATAGAGATCGCACGTGACATTTTACAACATTGCAGTTCTCACTCACGGTCTTCACTTGTATACAGTTTCTAACGAACGCGTTTCTTTCTGCAATAATCTTTCTTGTGCGAGAAGAAAGCAGATAAACAAACCGTCGCTGCGTGCACGCGAAATGTTTTGTTCAACGTTTATTTAATAAACAACGCATGCCAAGCGGTTTGAAGCGGGCACGATGACGCACCAGCGAAACTCCTCGGCGGAGCTCCTCGAGCGGAGAAACCTCCGCTTTGACGCGCAACGATCGCGATACGCTCCATCTCTCCTATTTTGCCTCTCCATCTCCGGCGATAACGGTACCGATCTGACGGACGATCTGTTATCGGGATTACCGCCGCGATCTACCGGGTGTGTCCGCCGCGTCGTGCGTGATTTAAACCCCGTTGGGATAATCACGTTAAGTACACGATGGAACCCGAGAGCGCGGGCCGTAATTCACTGTTGATTCTCTCTCTGTATCATCGGCGATCGTCTTATTGGATTTACGGGGGGGAGGACGGATCATTAGGTATACCTGCCTTCTCGCGCGATTACTCGTCTTCACGGCGATTAGACCGGGATGCAAAGATCTCTCCCGCTAATCTTAGCGCGGACTACGCGTCTTCTGCGTAGGATGAACGCTTCACCCGGTACATCCGTCGGTACATCCTGTTGGATCAGACGGACAAGTTTACGATAAGGTGCGATAACAGCCTTTCCGTGGTAAGACAGCCAGCACGCGATAAAATTGCGCTCGACCTAGTTTTGCCGCGGACTGACGTGACCTCGGAGAGTCTCAGCATCAACGTTCGCAGACTGCGATCGGAAATCGAGACGTCGTGCAGTTGCTAATTTTATGAGAGTAAATGAAATCTGTTGTGTCAATTAGAGCTTAATTTGCTTTCGCACATTTTCCTTTAGATGTGGAAATAAATTAGACGCTCCTTTTTAAAATGCACCGAGGATATTTCGTAAAGCTGGGATTCTTCGGTTTATCGAATATCGATACAGAATTCAAGATTTATTTTATTAATTATCAAGGTTTAACGATGTTAATCCTCGTATTATTAATTAAGTCTTAGAGAATCCGGTGGCTCTTTAAAGAGCCAGGATATTTACTTTACTAAACTTTTGAATTTTGCAAAAAAACATATTTAACCATAATTTATCGAAATAAAATTTTTCCTCTTTGCGAAAAATATTCGCAAATGGTTAAGATTCGTTTAATTTTACATTGTATATTAATCTATACATTATATATTAATTATCATTTTAATAATGATGCGTTTTTACGATTCCAGGGTATGCGAGAGACAGAGGGACGCCGACAGGCACAACGACAGGGGCGAGGATGACGACGAGGACGAGAATCCTCTGGGGAAGTGGCCTCACGCCCTCAGTTCGACCCTCGCGTGCCTCGGCTGCACTCTGGGACTCTTCAACATCAGCAGATTCGCCATTCTTAGTGTGCAGTTTGGAGGTGAGGCTAAGGCGGGTGCGCCGCTGAAATGTGTCGTAAACACGTAAAACTCACCTTAAAATATTCCATTCGGATTTCGCCTCGCGAGATGATGGACAAAGGGGAAACTTGACATGCATAATTTTTTCACCGAACGGAACGCTCTTTCAGGGAGAGAGGGAGAGATCGAGACCGGATCTCACTTCGCTCGAGATCGGATCTCGACGTTCTCGCAGCATGCAGCAAACGCGATCCTCTGTATTTACTCTGGCGAAATTTGTTCGCGGTATTTATGGATCGAATTTATCGGGGCAGCCGCGTACGCGGTTCTCCAGTGCCGGGAAATTGAAGTCTCGGCGATGTTGCGCGGCGCCAGCGTTGTTCTTGCGAAACGAGCAGCGGCCCGACGAAATTGGCCGCGCCGTTGATAATAATTCATACCGCGGTGTGCCACCTTCCTGCTACCCTCCCCTTTCCCTCCCCCGTAATGTCAATAATTAGTTTCGCGACTATTTGCGAGAATAGTGATCGATCTGCACGGCGGAGGAAACGCTCGGTTGCCCACGCTCGATGTTGCAGCGACGTCGTTCCTTAATCGCGAGCGATCGTGAGACCTTTTCCTTGATCCGAGGGCTGGAATTTTCCCTCGCTTCGCTTATTTGCGGACGCCCCTTTTGATCTTTTTATTCTCTACCTTCTTTTTCTTTTTACAGCGAACTTCATTGTACAGTTCCTGATCCTGTCCCTCGTACTGGGCATTCCGCTGTTGACGCTACAAGTATGCCTCGGACAAAGATTGGCGGCCGGTTCCGTGGATATGTGGAGAATATCGCCGCTTTTTCAGGGCGTCGGGATAGCCCTGCTCGCCGCGCAGGCTTTCATCGGTATCTACAGCATAGTCGGTGTGTCGTGGATGTTCGTGTACTTCAGGTAGATTTTCACATTAAAAAATACACCTCGAAATGTGTATCTAAAACAAGGCTATTCGCAATTCGTGATTCGCGATTTGTAGTAAATTGTTATTCAAAAATTCGCCAGTATAATCCTTCCGCACCATTCACGATTCGTACAAATCAATACGTACTGATTCGTGATGATCTGCATTCTTTGATTTCATTGAAAAAATCGTTCCGCTGGCAATGACAAAGCACGAGTGCAAATTTGATGAATTTTCTCTCCTCATGTTATTCGCGAATCGTAAATCGCGAATAATCTGGCGAGAATTTAAAACTAGCGCCAAATGCTATTTGTAGTTTGAGATTTACAGTTCGCTATTTCAATAAGACTCGCGACTGTGAACGATCGTGTTCGTCGAGCTCGCATTCGTTGATTACTATTCGTGTTAATTCAGCGAAGCGGTTTTTAACGAAATCAAAGAGCGCAAAACATCACGTATCAGTTGAATCAATATGAATCATATTGATTCGATATACAATGCTATATTATGCGTTAATGTACATGTTAATTCGTAAACATTACTTCCATATATTTATATAAACTATCTACATATTTTATCTAGTTTACACTATTTAGTTTACTCTATTTTATACTAGTCATATTTTTAAGTGCATAAAGATATCGCTTTTGATGAGTTAATCGGAATTTGGTCGGCTCATCCGAGTTCTGATGAAATTTAACAGCTATAAATTCGTATTTGGAGTTGTGTATCCTAAGTTTAGTAGGTCGAGAAGGAATAATGAATCGCAGGCCTAGAAACAGTATCAGATTAATATACATAAATCATATTTGTGCGATCTCGATGCGATGATCTCAATATCCCTCTCGAGTCTCTCTAGGCGCCTCCGTCGCCTACATGCAATATCGAAATAATGCCATGCCATGTTGATCAAGTAGGACAAAATGCGTGGTACATTGATTGCAGAGATTCGTTCATAACGAAGCAGGACACGTATCGATGGGCGGAGCCGTTTCTTCTTTATCGAGATGACAGCCGTCCCACGCACAACACCACTACTTCGTACAAATTATACGAGACTGTTCCGGATTATTTTAGCGGTGCTGTATTGCAAAGACATCACCTGAACGAATCTAATCCTGGTGTTGTCACATTGAAGTTCCAAGTGGCCTTCAATCTAGCCGTCGTGTGGATGATTGTATTTGTTTCACTGAGTAAAGGTGAATTTTTTTTTAAATAAAAAGAGATATGAATTTCACAAAGATTTCTCTTGCTTTTCGCGACAGCTCTTTTTTAACGTTGTATCGATTTTTATAAGAAAATGAACCAATGAAAGATCTAATTGTTGAAAAATATTTAAATATATATCAAACGAGCATTTTTATATTTGTATATGATACATAAAAAAGAGAAAAATTGTGTCACTATATATTCTACATGATTATCTACATGAATGTACGTGTTTGCTCAACGTGTATCACAAAAGATTTAATTTCATTTTCTATTTTAATCTAGGACTGAGATCTTATGGAAAAGTTGTATACGTTTTCACGCTAGTGCCCGTGTTTGGCACGTTAATCCTTTGCACGAAGCTGCTTGGACTCACTCCGCCGGGTTCGATACACCAACTTTTTCCCGCCACCGTCTGGAGCGAATTCTTTATAAATGGGAAGTCATGGGTGGCTGCCTCGAACGAGGTCTTCCTCACATGGGGTTTACTCGGCGCGGCCGCTATGCAGGTATCGTCATCTACAGTCGTACAATGATTATTTAACAAGCGCGACTTATTTTCTCCTATAATTATTCTTTAATCGATTGTAACATTTAAATGCGATTTAAATGAGTAGTAAGTTTATTGGAATACTGCCAATTTCAGATAGCGGCTCACAACAAGCACAAGCATCTCTTACAGCGAGACACGACCCTGGTAATAATCCTGACGTTTGTGGTGCTCCTTCTCGGGGCTTTCTTAGCGAATACCTGCGTACAAATCCTCAGGCATCACGGTTATATCTACACCACTAGTTCTTTCGGTAAACACATCCGTTTTCTATTTTCACCCCGAGCAATCGGGATCGTTGCGCGGCACATTATTCCCTCAAGTTATCATTCTCCGATGATTTCGCAGAGAGGATATCAGGGTATACATTTATGAGGCTTGCCAGTCAACCAGCACCGCCGGGATACGGCAGCACGCCGGAGAGATTCATGTCTCACGCATCGTTTCTCGTTGGCCAGCGCGTAATACGACCTGGCGCGGACACGAGTACCGAGTCCGGATACCAGGTGTTACGGCTAGCCACTGAACTGGTGCCCTCGACGCTAGCATTGTTAGGCACCGAACAGGTGTCACCGTTCTGGGCAGTCCTGTTTTACTTCATTCTCATCTTATTTGGGATTGCACAACAGGTACACATGCTTTATCTCATTCTCAATGAAAGAAATGCTACTACGAATAAGATCATACGGATAGGTTTAAATGACGAGTATGATTAAAAAATGTATACGACATCTAAGTGATTAATATACATATATAATTGTGAATTGTGAAAATATTTGAAAATTCTATCAATATTTTAGTTGGCGATCTGGCATTGCGTAATAACCGGTATAATGGCAATCAATACGAAAATGATGAAGCTCTGGGAGACCACGATCACATTTTTTAGCTGTGCTTGTGCCTACATACTCGGGTTACCCATGGCTACGGAGGTATAGTGGACTTCTTTATAATTCGACAAATCGGGAATAATAACAAATTTTCGATAAAATTATTAATTGATGGAAAACGCAATTATGCTCGAACACGCAAATATTTATATTATTAATTACATGTGCGTCACGCAGAGATACCACATTTTAATTTACGTAGTATATTAACATGATACGCGCGTGACACAGCTATGTAAGCTAGGTATATTATCTCTGTAATATTATCTCTGTCTTCGGATACAGTCCCCCAACTCTTATCAGATAGAGCGCACAATCTTTCAATCCAGAGAATTGTTATCAGCACTTTATTTTAGTTCACACCGGCATTAGTATCGCAGGCGCGCCCGCATTAAAACGAAAGATGAGTAATAACGTTCACTCGGTAGTGCGTCGCACCGTGCCTTGCTATTTTTGCAATGAGTTTTTGGAAGAGAAATATTTAACGGAGCATATAACGCATTGCGCGGCGGTCTTGGAGGAATGCCCCAATGAGTGCGGGGTTTTCATTCCGCGCAGAAATCTGGAGGTACACGAGAAAATGTGCAACACGAAAACGTCGATGAGAAACAGCCAAATAAAAGATCTTCAAGATTCCGTCTGGAAGGAAAAGGTCTTCTCGGTATTGACATTATTGCGTTTAGCCATTGACCAAGGGGAAAAGGAGCGGATTCGTTTGCAGGATGATCTCTCGAGAAACTTGAGCTTGCTGCATTCTCAGCAGGAATCTTTCGCCGCCTTGCAGTTGAATATCGAGGAAACACTCGTAGAATTTCGCGATAACTACGCAGGACTCAATCGGAGACTGAATAATCTGGAGGTGATCACCGACGATATGCAGCATTGTACCACCTTGAATTTACGACAGATCTCTGAGCAGCTGAAATTATTGCAGGGAGAATTGACCGACGAGCACAGTGAGCACGTGAGCGCGCCAAACGATTGGCAGCAAGAACTGAAAGACCTGAAGACGTTCGTCGCCAAGGACAGCATACGCGCGAGCGATATGTGGCAGGAACATACGCAATGTGTCAACGATTTAAAATTAGAACTGGAAATGAGATTTAAGAACACGAAGGAATTAATGTCCAATCATGATACTTTGTCACAGAAGATGAATAGCCTATCGGAACAAATCCATAAACAATCCGAGAGCGTGGCCAAGCGGAAATCGGAAATAAAAGGATTAAAGTTTCAAATGAAGGAGAATCTGAAATATATCGAAGAGCTAATCATGGAGAATTGTAAACCGGAACCATCGGCGAGTTTGTGCTCCTGCGAAAGTGCGGAGAACGCCTCGACGAATGGCCGTGTTATATGGCGAATCGATCGTTACAAAGAAAAAATGAGCGAGGCGAAGGAGAGCGATCACGTGCTCTACGGTCCGATATTTTACAACAGGGAATACGGTTACACCCTGAGAATGGAATTGTTTCTGAACGGCAAGGGGCAGTGGAAGGACCGCCACGTTATCGGGTGTTTAAGCGTGGAGAATGGAAAGTGGGATCCCTTGCTGGACTGGCCCTGCGTTCTCCGAGCCGTCGTGATTCTACGAGACCAGGACAACCCCGCCAACGATCTTAGAAAAATCGTGAAGACCGTGGGCCGAGATAAGGCTGACTCAGACCCCGATAAAGAATCTGGATTGTACATGTTTATTCCTCATACTACGCTGAGCAGATACTCCGGTTATACCAAGAACAACGTTATATTTCTGGATATACAAGTGAAAGATATAAAGACAAGTGCTTCGACAATGTCATTAATATCTTAATCAACTGTTACTTTCAATAAACTCAATACTTCGGTAGTGATAATGACAAAATTGATGGCAAATGGTAATCACATCAAGAGGAATATTTATCACATTTATTATTAATAAAAACGTAGGAATTAGCTTCTAGTCCAGTTATTATCTCACGATTAGATAAAAACATTTATTCTTAAATGTTCTAAATTCTCATAATTCTGATAAAAGTATTACTTAAAATATTTTATCTTTATTATATATTACATGTGTATCTTTACAGTTGGGTATTTATGTCGTGTACTATCTCGATTACACCGTCGGTGGAGCATGGTGGATAATTGCTTTGTATCTAATACAAATCGCCGCCGTGTTCGCGGTCCGCGGACGTCCGCACACCGGCGAGGCAGTTGTTGCCGAGTTGTTTCCGCCGACCGGGCGATACCTCAGGTACTGGGCCGGTCCTCTTCTCTCCTTCACGTGGAACGTCATTCTACCTGTCACGTTGATGGTAAAACAATTTCTATTAGACGCAACGAAGCTATCGGGTCGCAAATATGCGTGCATCATCGTTATTGTACTCTTTAGGTTCTGAGTATCACAATATTCAAGAGCAGCGACTTCCGGGAACTGTACTCTTATCGTCGCACAAGCAAAGATTACTGGGCTGTGTGGGCAAGGCAACTAGGAACGGCGATTCAGCTGACACCGATTCTCATGATACCGGCAGTGGCTGTCATACAAACGTGTCGATACTTGAATAACGCCGAACCACCCGATATATTCGACGTAAGTATTCTACATTCGCCATATAAATTTTAAGTATTTCATTATCATCGCTAGAAAACCCGTGCGCAATTGACAAAGATTGTAGAAACAACTATTACTTAAAAATAATCAACAATAAACGATGAACATAAAGCTCGCAATTAGGTTTTTATGATACATGTTGAGTGCTTTTTCTATAATTGTCTATATTGGCACAATGTATTATTATACAAGTACCTGGTAATATAATTGAATAGAACAGTTCTCTACTGTTTTGCAGTTTTCTCAATAATTAAAGAGAAATTAATTAATAAAGATCTACGAGGATTTTTCTATTCAATTTAACCCGTTATGTCTACCCACGAGAGACAATAGAAAGTTGTTATCAGACATTACATACAATTGTCAATGCTACTTATACACGCTACTAATGACTAACATCTTTCCCACTCTTTCTGTTCTTGCTGACGATAGAGCGAACAAGTGGAAGTAACAATAAATCATTGTGAACAATGTAACGGCGTAAGTTCCGACTAATTCCTTTCTGTGTTAATATTGTACAAATGTTGTAACGCTATTATTTTGGTGTGTTGTTCTTTAATATTCTTAGTCGCTGTATAAGTAATTATACAATGAGGGTAAGCGATAAGATAAAATATATAAAATCGCACATGTTGATGCGTGTCAAGGATTGTCGCATTCACTCTCAATGGACCAATCTGTTTTATTTTTGCAGAGAATTCAGTTGCTGTATCGGCCACCGTTAGAACCGGAGGATCCCCGCGACGCGCAGACCCAAGTCGGAAGCGACACCGGCACCAGCTTACACGGGAACGGGATCTTACCCGCCGCGACCACGGAGATACCCTTCGAGGACCCGCCGCCGAAGTACACACCCCCACCGAGTTACACGACGGCGACGGGAGCGCGGATCGCGAAGATGCTGCGGCAAAGCATCCGGCGGAGCGTGCGGAGGATCGCGAACGTTTTAGGGGAGGGCAGCGCGCCGCGGCAGAGGCCGGCGTTGCAGCCGCCGCCGCCGGATTACGCGACCGTCCTGGTGGAGATGAATCAGAGTGGCGCGCAGATGTTGCGCGACCACGTCGCGATCCACGTGCTGTCGGAACCGCGGCCGGACGTGACCAACACCGGCGACAGCCGGCACCTCGGCGTGGACACCTCGGCGGTTGAGCGCCGTCACCGGCCGAACACCATCGACCGCGCCAGCAGGATCGGCATCGCCGGCAGATCGCGGACGATCGAGCGTACCCATTCGACGATCGATCGCGGTCGCCGATCATGCGCGAACGTCGCCACGCAGCACACGCTATCTGGCTCGAACCTGACGGCCGCCGACGTGGCGAATCTGTTGCGCAGCAGCATACGCAGAGGCACCGTGAGGACGCAGCAGTCCCTGCGCAGGAGCTTCTGCCACGAGGAACCGACGACGGCGGCGTCCGTCGAGAATCTAGTCGAGGCCGCTGCGCCTATCGGCGAGGACTCCTTGATCCTATCGAAGGACGCGTCTCTAGTCCCCGGCGAGCGGATCGACGACCGCGCCCGCCGCGACGGCGATGACCACGGCGACGGCAACGACGGCGACGAGAAGAAGACTGCGAGCGAAATGGAGAGTTCCGTTTCTGTGATATAGACTGATACGGCCGGTCCGTTGCACGCGCGTGACCGCCGCATTTCGGGTCCAGTGACTCCGGTCAGCGATTCGCTGCCTCTCTCCAGATCGTAGTTTCTATTCTGTAATAAAGACGGAGAGAAAACCACGTTGACCGTAATCGACGTTGATTCGAACAGCCTCCAAGTGTTCGGATCCCCCTCGAAATTAGGATATTGACGTTTTGCTCCGGTATCTGAGCAATTGCACGCGCTTGTTACTATCTCGAAGTATTTTTGTGTTCTTACCGTATTTATTTCTTAATATGCGATATCTATATACATATATATTTCTTCGTTAAACGTTTAGAGAAAGTAATGTTTTGCATAATACAGTCCGATATACTTCTAAACATCTTCAACCTCGGGCTTGCATTTCTCTCAAAGTCAAAGCCAGATATACGATTTTGATTTCATTTAATTCTACAATGTATGCAATTTTTTCTGAATATATAGTATTCAGAAAGAAGATTTAATTGCGGCTCCAGATAAGTCATGTAAATATGGGATTTTACCTACTACAATAATTAAACAAAGGAGAGTTTACTGTAATAAAGTAGTGCAGTACTTGAGTCAGAAAAAGTATATTGGTCTCCTAATACTTACGCTTTCTCCGGAGATTAAACGGAAGGGAAGTGACTTGATTGTGAGTTAAAACGGATGATTAGAAAACACGTCACAACTCTTCCGGCTGGAAACTTAAGCCTAATTTCTTAAGTTCGAGAATATTCAACAGCAATGTGCTTGAAGTCATTTCAATTTATTTTACAGCGAAAAAATTGTGTGTACTCTTATTCATCGATTAGTCCATCCTGTAAATACATGTAGCATGTTAGCGAATAAATAAATGTAGCATTTTATAAAATTATGTTACTATTTTAAATCGACTCGCTAGGTACTTCATTTCTCAACACAGTTTTGTTCCTTAAACAATTCTGTTTTGTTCTCTAAACCAAAATGACTTAACAGAATATAAGCAAATAACATATTTGTTTACAGCAACTGAACAATTTTATTGGGTATATTTTAACCAAACTTTTGGTTCATAGAACAAAACAGTTTTCCCAGTGCAGGTACACTTCATTTCATACCGATTTTTAACAGCTCTCACACACAAAGAACACTCATCCATTTATCATGTCTATAGAAGTATTTCAATACAGATAGTACTCTTTTTTCTCCTTTATCCTTTATATAAATATTTCTAATTGCAGATATAATATTTTATTACTTTATATAATAGTACATTTGCATGCACATGTACACACACACACACACACACACACACACACATTTTTATTTCATATTTTTTACTAATTTTATAAAAATGCTTTGAATATTTTAAACATTAAAACAAAGGCTCTACTGTACCATTTTTCTTATAATGGTGATACGTTACTGAGGCCTCTTTTCAGTTCGCATGCGCGAGAAAAGCGGCCCGTCTAGCAACACTGCTTCGGTGTGTACGCCGCCAGCCAACCCCCACCACCGCTGCTGCGTGCTACCGCGTCTGCCGAACGACATCACTGGGATTGGCAATATAGGAG
>VBVR01004284.1:0-14848 GCA_011638315.1 Tetramorium parvispinum
AAAGAAGATTTTATATTTTTGCGTATATATGAGAATAATATTGTTGATTTGAAATTAATGTTTTTTCTGTGTGACGTATTGAGGCGCTATTACCAGAATACTGGATGTGTGAGCTACATATCGCATACAAGTTCACTATGCTACGTCTCACAAAACGAGTATAGTTTTAATCATCAAAAAATTTCTCTCAGTGTATATAATAACTATATAATACTAAATGTCTCGTTATCGACTACCATGCATGACGTATTGAGGCGCTATTACCAGAATACTGGATGTGTGAGCTACATATCGCATACAAGTTCACTACACTATTTCTTACAAAACGAGTATAGTTTTAATCACCAAATAATTTCCCTCAGTGTAAAAATTTACATCTCAGACATCGCGATATCTCCGCTTACAGGGCACGTAAACGAAAAATAAAAATACTTTTATTGCATAATTCAAATCCAAGCTGTCGATTGAGTCTATTCAGAACTTGAACGGTTCAGCCATTATTGAGATTCAATAATCTGAGAATTTCTTAACTCATCGGCTGACGTGTACATGGACTGTCGTCGCCGTTGCTCGTGTATTATCGTGCCTCTCGATAATCTCTTACCGAGAAATTTGATAATTTTGTTTTGCTAGATCACACGGTATAAAACGAGTGAAGTTGATGCTATCGAATGTACGGACGGCGATTGCGCTCGGACGATATTCGCGCGCGAGTCGAGCTCTTCGAGATACGATTATCGTTGCGATTATCGGAACTCCGTGCGGAACTCAGAAGAGTCTCCGAAACGTTCGAGGCGAGAGGGAGATTTCAAACGAAAAATTCCTCCATTCCTCCCGATCTACGAGAGGCGGAAAAGGCGCTGCGCGGTGCCGCTGACGCATTCGCGGAGCGCGGGAATATCCACAGATCGACTTTATATCCGCGGTGAGTTTCCGCGGTAAATAAATAAATATCGATCGCCGACACGAAGTCGCGGAGAGAAGGCAACGGCGAGAGCGAGCGAGGGAACGCTAGGTTGGAAGCCCGAGCACACTCCGGCCTGCGCGAGAGCGCGCGCTCGCGCGCGCACACGTTCACACAGCTATATTTAACTATATTCTCTCTGAAGCGGCTCAAGGTCACAGCGCTCGGATTGGTTCGCGCGATAAAGCGCCTCGTCCCTCGCACGCTCTCTCGCTCCGCTCGCGCTGCCTTCCCTCGACCGCGTCCGCACGTCAGAGCGGCGCGACATTGTCACGAGGTGTATGGCGAGCGAAGCGAGAGAGAGAGAGAGAGAGATGAGAACGAGAGAGCCCCACGTGTTCGGCGTAACATCACGTTCGGCGCGATGTTGGCACACGAATCGTGTAGCAGTTACGCGATACCCCTCGAGCCGAGTGGATGTCGTCAATTTCCCTCATTGGGCGGCGGCGAGCGTTGCCGATGACGCGCTCTCTCGCATCGACGGCGGCGGCAGGATTTTCCGTTTTCGGAATCAGTCACCGCGACATCACGAGTATATCTCTTCTCTTCCCCTCCCCTCCCGCTCTTCTCTATACTCTTCTTTTATGAGCCCCACTGATTTTTCAGCCTCGATTTTTCCTCGTGAGATGAGTGAACGATCAAGAATCCGGACGGAAATTCGTCGTGTGAGATGTAATCGATGATCTCTGAAGCTGGAAATGAATTTCGGAGAGTTTCTGGGTTGCATTTTACCGTCCCTTCGCCACTCGGCGACGCCGCGACGTTGCTCGCAACGTAAAGCGGAAGAGAATTCGTTAACATATCTTAATTCTGATTAAGGAATTAATGCCTCTTTAATTCGCTATTGTTCCGCCGCAGGAATTGGAACGGGTAGACGAGAATAGGAAGGCACAAGTATAAAGAGTATTGAATCGGTTTGAAGATAGTCTCTAACGTGTGTCATAGAAAATTCATAACGACAATCTCTCCTTTTGATTCAGTTATAATTGTGACCGGTCAGTTTTATTAAAAGAATAACGTGGTTGTTAAATGCTACTCTCTCCCTCTTTCCGCCCTTCCTCTGGCACGGTTACATGGCTAGAAAATATAATCGCTATAAATATATTCCGCGTATATGTAATACCTGTAACAATCGATTTTCGTATCTATATTAATTGCAACGTGCGATTGGCGCGAAATGCCAATGCGTTCGCTTCCAAGAAATCACACCTCCAATCCCCATCGTATTCTCGACTTTTTATATCCGACAAATGCATGACGCTCCGCGGACGCGATCGCTTGCAGTATTATTTATTCGCTCATTCTTTTTCTTGCTCGCAGTTCGATCCTCGGTATCGCGTCTACGTTCGCGAAATGAAGGGTCTTCAGTGTCGCCGGAACGTCGGAATTATTAGATCGACTCGGTTTTATGCAATTCTTCCTCTGCTGACAACATACCTTGCTGACACTCGTCAATTTTTTTTATTCGCAAGAGAGAAAAAAAAGGAAGCGCTCCCGGAAGCTTTTCACTCATCCAATATGTGCGGAAGCTTTCATATCTATATATATCTTTGCGCTAATCTGTATATACAACGTGCAACGAAAAATGTAGACTGCTATTTCAGAAGAGTATTCTACTCATAGAAATGAAAAAAGTAGAAAGTAGAAAGTTCATACAAATATATGTCCAAAAATGCCTCGTTTTTTTTTTAAACCGTGTCTATCATCTCTGCATTTGAATAAGGCTCCATTTTCGCAAAGCACCGGAAAAACAGAATGCGGCAAACTGACAGGAGCGAGTTTTAATCAAACTGACATTTTAAGGAACTGTACTGTCAAGTACAGTCACGAAAGCCAAAACCACTGTGTTTTCCACCGTTCTAACTCTATTTAAAGAACGAGACGTTCGTGGATATATGTTTACATGAACTTTTGTTTTGATCATTTCTACGAGTATAACACGTTTCTGAAGTGGCGGCTTACACTTTTACACCGCACTCTACATATTTATAAACGTGAGAAAACTTTAAACTAATTTTCGCTCTAGCCTCCCTCGCGAGCGGACTCGCAACGTCGATAGACAAGCAACAAACTAACATTGGCATTCAGCTTTGTACTCCGGACGCTTAAGATGCGGATGGGGACGAATTTTGGTTCGGGGCTGCGGTCAGAAAACACGACGGCCGATATGAGCGTCGATAACAATCGCTCGTAATTGGAGTACACGTGTAGATCTAATCAGATATCGTTCTCCGGACGAAGAACCGATCTCTCGACAGCCGTGTTCGTTCAACACGCCTACAGTTTAAAAAGCTGTCCGCGGTAAAGCGAAAACTTGCAGTATGTATGTACACATCGCCGTGTACATACCCGTCAATGTGTCCTATCGACTCGACTCGGCTTTTTCGCCGATGCGGCAAAATAACCGCGCTATATAAGCGCGACAGCGAAGATGCGACGGAAATCGGAACGCAAATGATTCGGGGATTAGCGTTCGACGAGTTGTAATCTATTGTTAATTGCATTTTTCATTATTTTACGCATTCTCATTTCGCCCGGTGTTGCGATTACATTAAAGTTACATCGGGCTATTTACATTTTCCTCGACTTTTGCGTCACGCCACAATTTTCCCCGCGGAGTCGCCGCTACGCGCGGTGATATCGCCTCGACGAAAATCTTCCCGCGCCGCGCGCGCGGTGTAAATCGAACGTTCGATAACGGACAGTAGCGAGAGAAGGAGAGAGAGCGAGCGAGCGCGAGCGAACGGGGAGACGATGTGGCAACCGCGCCAGTGCGGCAGTGCCGGAATTGAATTTCAAGCGCCCGAGGGACAGAGGGGGCGGACCGACCGGCGCGGCCCTTTCTCTTTTGTATAGGGGGCACGAGGCGCATAACGGTGAGTCGACGGCCATGTTGCTGGGGCTTATGTACCCGGCATGTCCGTTTACCTGCCTGGCCTGCCTGACTGCCTGCCTGCCTGGCTGCTTGCCTGCCTGCCTGCCTGCCTGCCTGCCTGCCTGGCTGGCTGGCTGGCTGGCTCGCTCGCTCGCTCGCTTGCCTATCTGTCTGGCCTGCGTGCCTGTGCCTATATTCCATACAATCGCTCCTCTTCGCTCCGCTCCGCTCCGTTCCACTCCGCTTGACGGGGCTCCGTCTCCGCGGACAGAAAGAAAAAGGTATTATCGCAGTTTTTAAGGGCGATCGAATCTCCGGCCGAGTTGGAGCCGCTTAAATTTAGGAACGCCGAACACCGGAGTTATTTCGGAAGGAGCAGGAAGGATGGTAGAAAGCGGGGCGTCCAGATGTAGATAGACGTTCCTGGGAAAGCCCGACGTTCCCTCACCTTTATCGCCCTTTTCTTGTGCCGTAACTTTATCTATATTACTCTGAAAGTGGGTCCCTCTGTGGGACCTACCGAACGCACAGGAAGTCGAGATCCGGATGTATATTGTGGGAAAAAAGTACTCGGACAATTTACTCGTGATATTTTAAGAAATTTCGCATTTAATTAGAAATTTATTAAAATTTTCTTAATTGCTCTTAAAATTTATGCGACGAATGCTTTCGCATAATTATTTCAACGATGTGATCCTTTTCTTTTACAATTTTTCAAGATTATTAAAGATTCTACCGTGGGAATTTTTTTGGAAAAAATTTTCTCAGAATTTTCTAATTTGACGCTTGAAATTTTCCATTTACATTCCACGATCTCGCTGTTAAAAATTGCATTTGTTGTATCTTTGACCTTTTGTGATTACGCGCTGTATCTTTGACCTTTCGTGACTCCTCTACAGAAGAACGAAAATTATTTTCAAAGTTGCCGGTGGCGCGCTTCTATTTCTTTTCCTTATATCGCGCTCTGCCACCTGATTTTCGAGTTTAAACAACACACTCGGTGTGCTATGATTTTGATAAATTGCCGCCCGACACGTTCTACTGGATGTCCCAAAAGAACGCGACCCGTCAGCCGCGCTACTCGCTCTATCTTACTGTGCGGGTAAAATTTTGGCAAATGCGCACACAGCGACATATCACCCGACGCAGCTGCGTAAGATTCACCCTCCGAGAATCGGTCTAAAGCGACTGCCAGGAACAGTCGAGCGTTTCGTCGCGAGACGTCCGCGTGTGTGCAAAGTATACATGCGTCCCTGCAGAGGCAGCTGTATAACTTTAGCTCGGATATCTATCGCTGCATCAATTATATCGAATCTTTTCGGACCTTTCATTGCTTATCTCATTAGTTTTCTATACGTGAGAAGATAAAAGAGAAAAGGAAAAATAAGAGTAACAAAGAGAAAGCGCTCAGAGCGAATTTATTTTACATATTTATACCCGAAAACTTTATACCCGTGTACGATATATGTAAAAACTTTAAAAATAATCTCGAGCGTCTCTTCGCCCAAATTACTGGCTCAAGCAATTGCTCGATTACGACCTTACACAACAATGCGAACAACTTCGAGGCTTATCGTGCGATAGCGCGGTTAATCACGTCATTTTTCTCATTTTATCGAGTTAATTTTGTAAACCCTATATTTATATCAGTAACAGAGGAATATCTCGTCTGCTTAAAATTTCAGTCCCCCTTTTTTCAGCCCCGAACAACGAGCGACTCAAAGTTATTTTATCCATCCCTGAACGCCGCGTCTCCGCTGATCCTCCAGTACGAGGGTGCCGTGGAGAGGGGGGTGGGAGGGGGGCGCAATGCGCAGCTGACGGTGGATGCGGTGTCCGGACACACGAACGCGACGAGGGGAGGAACGAGCGCTCGCTCGTTCTCTCGCTTGCTTGTCAGGAGCGGTCATCGGGGAGGGGAGAGGGTCTGGCGGGGTGCCAATCGCGGTGGCGGCGGGCGAAGGCGCTGACCCCGCGCGGCCGGCCGGCGTACTACGGCGACTACAGTCACACACACACACACGGGCGCGCGGAGCGAAGCCAACGATTGGCTGGCTGGCTGGCTACGTGCCGCTTCCTCCGCGTTCCCGTTTCCCGAGCAGGGGCGCGCTCCGTTCTGCTGACGTGCGCGCGCGCTCGCGTGCACACGCAGCGAAACGCACACGCACGCACGCATCCGCGGCCCGTCAATGCGGCGAGCTCGCCGCAGCGGTGCGTTTGTGAGAGCACCGAAGAGCGATCGTCGGACTTTGTCGTGGATTTCGCCCGTGATATTTCCTCGTAAGAAACAGGGATATCGACGTCGAAGCGGCGGATGCGATAGGCGAACGAGCGAGAGGGACAACGAGAGCGACGGAGAGGGAAGAGAGAGGAAAGCAGGGAAGGGAGAGAAGGGGGGGGAGAGAGAAAGATAGTCTGAGAAAGAGACCGCGCTCGACCAATCGCCGCTTTCCGTGGCTCCGTCGTCGATGAGGCGGTCGTCGCGCAACGTAACCTCAGTCGCTTACGTGGAAACACGCCTGTCGGGCGACGTTGGTAGAAAATCGAGAGAGCTTAGCTTATAATATACGGGAGCGGACGGATAAATTACTGTACGACGCCGCGCAGAGAAACGCGCGATTCAACGTCGCTTTTTTTCTGTCTCTTTTTCTCTCTCTCTGGCGTACGTGCGCGAGTTACGCGAGTGAGCACGGAGCCACGCCGAATCTCCCGTGACGAGAGATACGCACGCGAGAAACGGACGACCGGAGAGTCACGTTGATACGCTTATTGTCAGGCGGTGGGACAGAGAGCGCGAAAACGCGTTGTTCCTGCGTGCGAAGAGAAGAGAGAGAGAGAGAGAAGGCGCGCCGCACCGTTCAGTGGAGAAAGGAGCCTCTCCGCGGAATCTCCTCACGCTCCCCTCCGACACACTGCACAAGGTGTCGAAGGCACGTCGCCGCGTGTGTTCGACCGAATTTCGCGGCCCCGTGCGCGCGAGCGAGACGGACGGCGGTGAGAAAGGGCGAGGGAGCGAGCGAGAGAGAGAGAGGAAGAAAAAAAAAGAGAGGTAGACGCATAAGAGATATATAGGCGCGATCAAAGGCGCGAGACAAGGACACCGGCGGGAGCGAGGAAAGGGAACACGGACGTACGTGGAAGGGAGACGGAAGAGGCGGCGATCGAGTGGGAGATACACGGACTCCGTGGGAGCGAGACAGAGCGTGAGGGCGACGGGGCCGTCGGGCGGAGCGAGAGAAACGTCGCGGGCGGCACGGCGGAGAAAGCGTGACAGACGTATTCCCGTGGTGAGTGTGGAGGGCGAGGAGGGGACGCGCGGCACTTAAAGAGAGACGGCAGGCAGCGAGCCGCCGGTGGTGGGAGCGAGGTGTGCAGTCGGGAGAGGGGCGGATAGAGGCGCAACCCGAGCGGTGCTGCCGCCTATTGGCAACGTCGCGTCGGCTCCCCACCCGGGCCAGTGTCGAGCGAGGTTCGACGGAGAGTTCTTACGGCAGTGTGATTTTCTCTCGACGAGTCGAGCGCACAGTGCTGGGAAGAAGGCTCGTCCGCGTTTTCGCACGTCCGAGCACTCCGCGTAAACTCTCTCCGGACGCGCGCGTGGGACGGACGGGAAGAGAGAAAAGGGGAGAAGAAGGAGCAGTCGACTGTCCGTGGAAAGAAAAAAAAAAGAAAAGACCGACCGTATAGTGCCCGTTTTCTTTTTGTTCCTACTTCGTTTTCGATTCCACGTTTACAAGTACACACGTCTCCTCTCGAATCGTTTTGTTGGCTCGAGTCGAGAGAGGCTCTCGTAACGTCGCTCTCGGTACGCGCTCTCCCACCACCGATCATCGATTTCCCACGCGACGCGCTTACTCGCGCCGCACTGGTGAGGGAATTCGCGAGGGTGAAGTAGGATTCCTCGGCAAAGAGCGGACGAGACACGGCAACGCCGCCCGTGACAACGGCGGCGGCGGTGGTGGGTAACAGCCCAGCGGCGACGGCGACGGCGACGGTGGCGGACGCGCTTTACGGAGCAGCGGCAGTAGGCGGCGCTGGTGCTGCGCCCCGACGGCCGTCGATCGAAGCCCGCGTTATCGCAATGGCTTCCGTGAAAGACACAGCGACTTTCTTCGCGGAGGGCACCGCGACGCAATTCGATCACGTACTCAAACTCTATCCGCAGGCGCTGCGCCTCAAGGCCGATCACAAGTCGAAAAAGCCCGAGGAGCTGATCAAGCTGGACAACTGGTAAGTGCGATTTTTATGTACTCTGCGCGGCGCGACGGCGACGCACAACGACGCTGTCATCTTCCCGATGTGTGCATGCTGCCCCCGTATGTATGCGTGTGCGACAAGGAAAAAGAGCGGAGCGAACGGACGAGCGAGCGAGGTGGAGAGCGCCGCTAGAAGGAGAGAGAGAAAACGCGCTGCCGCCGCCGCTGATGGGGCCGACATCGCGGCGGCCCGAGGGAGGAAACGGCGCTCCACCACGGGGCGCACGCGGGACAATGAACCCGCTTCGCGCTGGCTCTTCGCGAGCGAGCGAGCGAAGCGAGAGAGCGGCAACGCCGCGTGTGCGCGCCCGTATGTCACCCTCGCGCGGCCCTGTCGCGGGGATTTACCCCGCGGACTTCTCGTGGACAGCTTTTCACCGTCACGTGGCCAACCGTCCCGCGATAGAATGACACTTCGGACATGAGTCACTCGCGAAAGAATGGAAAAATGCACATTTTTCCTTCATTGCGATTTAGATTTTATTACGCGGATCGTATCGAACGAGTAGGGCAAGATCGATCGCGGAATGCGATTGATTGCCGGAGAATAGCTTATCCTCTTTTTTTTTTGCTACCTGATCTGATTGATCAAAGATTTTTTTTTAGAAGAAGTAAAAAGAGGATAAATGAATCGCGCGCGTGCGCGCGGATGTATATACTATGGAAGTATATAATATTTGTACATTTATATGTCTATTGTGTATATTGATTTAAAAAGTATTTTACACAACTATAATTGCTACTTGGTGTAAGATGGGCGAGCAGGATTATTTCAGTTTCTAAGTCACCTAGATCTGTAAAGATCCTTTGTCACTTCTGGTGAAAATTGTATGTGGAATGGAGGCCGGGATTTGAATTCGGGACTTTTCAGTTATTAATCACTCGCGTTAGCATGAAACCACGCGTCACATCAAGATTTAAAAATATTATATAATAATATTAGTCTGTATTATTCATATTTGATAGTTTAATTTTGAAGTAAGATAATATTAACTTACTTCAAAAATAGGATTTCGATCAAACTTGCAGCTCTCTGAATTTATATCTTGAAATTTTATAAACTTTTAACTAAATTCACAATTTGCAAAAAAGTTATATGTAAAGGTTTTTACTATTTTTGAAAATCATATAATATTCTTAGATCCACAGGACATTTATGAGACTGTGGACCTCTGGGTCTAAGAATTCAAGAGATTCCAAAACACATTTAATATTAAGGAATTTAAAGAAACTCGAACAACTGATTTAATACTTGGAAAAAATGAAAATTATACTAGATGCACATTTAAATATTACAACAGAATTCAGAAATTTAAGCATCTGTAAATTATGAATTTTAATTGGATTATATTTAAGAAATTTAATGATTTCAGGATTTAAGGATCAGAAAAAAACGGGAGCTTCTTCATAGAATTAAACCAATAATTAACGCCTAACAACTCCTCGCGGTTTTCTTAATTTAAACAATTTATTTTTAAAATATCGATAATTTCCATCAAATGTTTTTATTAATATTAGACAAAGAATATTATCTTATTATTATAAATGAATGAATTAATTATCCAAGTAAAGCGAATAAATATTTTTATGAAACTAAAAATTTAATGAAATAATGGAAGCAATCCCTCTAAAAAAAAGATAAACATGTTGATAACAGAATTATTAACTACTTTAAAAAAGGGTAATTTTCTTTAGAGATAATTTCTCTTTATGAAAGAATTTCCAAACGTAATACATAATGAATGAATCTACGTAAAAAAAACAAAGTTTCTTTGAAAAAGCAAGATAACATACGTCAGTTTTTTTTTCATTAATCTCGTGCGGTGATAAGCCGTATTGTTTGTTTTCGCGAGCACGATGGGATCGAACAAGATCGTTTTATCGAACACAACGTATTACGATGAGACTGAGAAAAAGAAGTACACAGGGACAGTGACAGAACGAATGAGTAAGAGGATGGGAGCTAGGAGGGGGGGAAAAGGGAGGACAGACTTTACGCGCCAGTTTCTTCCGTGTTGCAGAAGCGACGGTGAGGGCGATGGAGGGGTCAGGAGAAGTGGAGTACCGTTGTTTTCATTCCCATTGAGGCCAGTTTGTGTCAAGGCTGCTTTTCCACGGTGCCAAGCCGTGTGCGGATATGCGGCATTACGAGGTGCAGCGCGCGTTTCGACTTTGTGAAACGTCGCTATATGGCTCGGAAAATATTGAAAATAAAAAGTAAAACGCGGATGCGTGGAAATTTATCTGAAAGAAAAGCGGAAAGTCGCGAGATGTCATAAAAAAAAAAGAAGAAAAATACGGCAATTATCTAACGATGTATGTCAGAAATGCGGGCGAGGCAATTATCGCTTTTGAAACTAAATTATTTATTTTGAGGAGAGAAAATGTTCACATTTCGGAAATACAGATTTAACTTTAAATGTATTATTTGTTTAATGCGATTAAGCATTAAAAATATTTTATCATGATTAGTATCATGATTTATTAACAATGTTTCTAGCTCGTTAGAGCTCATTTGTGTAATTACTATTTAATTATTTTATATATATTTATACAATAGGAATTATCAAAAATTCCAATAGATAAGTAATAAATTATAATTAACTCCACACGGGATTTCGCAATATAAAACAATATAAAACCGAATTACGGATTTAATAACTTCCCCGAACAAATTTATGATTCCCTGAAAATAAGAGCATTGAGATATAACAAATCCCGCTTATTTGCAGTTACGTGGAAACCCATTTATTTTTGCGGAATTTATTAATTGTTAAAATGATTCGAATTATCCCAATAATTTATCAGCGCGAGGGATAAAAAATCATTAACATGAACATCATTGCCTCTTAGTCTCCAGATCTCGTATGATCGTATTAATTCTTTCGGATTATCGGAGTCTCAATCCGTCTAATTTAAATAGCTTTCGCTCTCCCTAATTTTATAACTTTAAATCTTTAACTTTTTAAATGTCAGCTTCCGTTGTTCCTCCGATAATTCCGAGAGTTTGTATCCCGGAGGGTAGTAATGGATATCAAGAAAGATACGTAACGTCACGGCGCGGATCCACGTGTGATCCACGTGCGCGATAAAGATGAGTATCCTCCAATCGTTGACGAGGGGCGTGTCGAGCTTCTTGCGGCAGCGTTTGTATTTTTAATCGAGTCTTTAACGAATTCCTGTATTCCGCAGCGGCGGCGGCGGCGGCGCGATTACGTCACGTCTGTTCGTTCGCTCATGCGTACGCGCGTAGATGTGTGTGTGTGTGTGTGTGTATGTGTATATGTGTATGCGCACGCTCTCCTCTGACTTGAACGGTGGATCAATCTTGATCGCACGGATTTTGTTGTTTGTATCCGCAGGTATCAGAATGAACTTCCGAAGAAGATCAAATCACGTGGCAAGGACGCGCATCTCAATCACGAGGAGCTAGTGCAGACGATGAAATGGAAGCAGATAGTAAGCCTGAGTTTTCCTTGTTTGGACCGAGTATTGGACTCCGCCGAGTTCGAAACGCGACTTTGTCTCGAGTATTAATTAATTGAACGAATTTTATTAACTATTTTGATAGCGCTCGAAAGTGGTGCGAGAAATTGTATTAACAACAATGATGTGATTATACGATCGCTATCTTCTTTAGAATTGATACACGCGATTAGGAAGAAAAAAAGATATTGTAGCTTATAATTTTCGGTTCTGCGCGAAACTAGTTTTCTCACGGATAAAAGATTACATCAACAAAGATCTCAATTAACCATTAAAGAAGAAAACGATATTATATCTGTGGAAATAATTCTTGAGAAGATTTGCAAGATACATGTAATTTACATCGTTGCACTTCAAATCGTTGATCACGTAAATGTAAAGTATATATCTCGACGGAGTCCGAATCTAGTTGTGTAACGACACCTCGATGATTCGATTTGTCGAGGAGTCTAAACGGAAAGATCTTTGCGAGACTTGATCCAGGATCCAAGTGCTCCACGGGACTGACCGCCATTTTGTTTGCAGCGAGGCAAGTTCTACCCGCAGCTGTCTTACCTGGTGAAGGTGAACACACCGCGCGCCGTGATGGCAGAAACAAAGAAGGCGTTCAAGAAGCTCCCGAATCTCGAACAAGCGATCACGGCTCTATCGAATCTAAAGGGCGTCGGTACCACGATGGCGTCGGCCCTACTCGCCGCGGCGTCGCCGGAGAACGCGCCCTTCATGGCAGACGAGTGCCTGATGGCGATACCGGAGATCGAGGGTATCGATTACACCACTAAGGAATATTTAAACTTCGTCCAGCACATTCAGAACACCGTCGAGAGGCTGAACAAACAGAGTAAGTTATGAGTCATTAACGACCGCACGTACAATCCCGGAGTCGCGCGTTTACGCGTATCGAGTCCTTGGATGTGAGATTCTCATATTATTTCTCTACGCTACTGAGGTTTTCCATCATCGGGGAGATCCTTGGATTTCTAGTATCTCTCTCATTTTTTTTATGTTTTCGCACTTTCAAGCAAAATGTATTACCATGTGTCTTCTTGAATTTAAGAACATCTTTATAGTATTTATCTCTCTTGTTGATTCTTTAAATTTTAATACTTTGAATACTTTTATACCATCCACGTTATCAGAATTCTTTTTTACGAGAAAAGGATAACATTTAGAACACACTTCCGAAATGCCATAAAAATGTTTTCTTTGTTCCAGCGTCAAACGGCAAGACATGGAGCCCACATAGAGTCGAACTAGCATTGTGGACACACTACGTGGCATCCGAGCTGAAGCCGGAGCTGCTCGATGGCATCCCGGGCTCGACGAAGAATGGCAACTCGCACGGCGCCAGCAACGGCGAGGCGACGGAGCCATCGGACGATAGCAATCAAGAGACAGTGGCGAATGGCAAGGACACGCCGGCAGCGCTCGATCCGGCGGCGATCGACGAGAACAGCACGACGACGTCCTTCACCGAGGACTCGCTGGACAAGCCGGCGACGCCAATCACCGCTAGCGATCATCCCGTCGTGGGCGATCATCCCAGCGAGGACACAAACGATTCCCTCATTACCAACGATAGCAGCAACAACGCGACGCCACGACCTACCGATAGCGAGGACACCGAAGAGGACTCGCAGGACGCGCAGGAGCCGCCCAACAAGAAGAGCAAGAAGTGACCCGATCGGCTCGGTGACGCGACGAGCAACAACGTCAGCACTTTCGTGCCCGCCAGAAGTCTGTCAATCATCGCGGCACCGCGTCGTCGATTCTGAATCATCGAATGGATGATGGACCGACGGACGTACGGACGATGGACGGACGGACGGACGGACGGACGGACGGATAGGTAGTATAGAGATGGATGCACGGACGGACGGACGGACGGACGGACGGACGCGGATGGATGGATGAATTACTCTATTGCGCGATTGCTTGGACGGAGCACAGCCGCTCGCTTCATCCTCGACTCTAGCGGAAGGGAAGAGGAGAAGAGCGAGGAAAGAGGAGGACTCGCGCGGGATCCCGGGAGATCCGGATGGATTTCCGGGATCCTCGAATCCTTGAAGCCTCTCACTCTGTTTCTCTTCCCCTTTCGTATCCTTACCGCATCTCGCCCACGGTCTCGTTATATCTCATTTCTTTACGCTCCTCCCATTCTAGTTAACGATTTTTACTGAATGACCGACGAGTCCGCATCCTCGTCAACGTCAGACGTCAGATGATACAGTTGGATCCTCGCCGTTGTTGTTCGAACAATCTCGCGCGTTCACGTAATGTCAACAAGAGTTTTGCACCATCTTTTGATTATGGATCTCCTGTATAAAGTATGTTGGAGCGGACGAGGAAACGTGAAAGTATATACTCAGTGTTAGAAATAAAGGACCTTTCACGAACATAGTGAGCCTTTGTATCCTTGGCACTCTTGACGGATTTCTAATTGCTTTTTTCCTTTTTTATTAATTTCTTCGAGCCATATGTCATTCCTGAAGCGTCTTACACGTGCAACATTTATGATTTTTGTTTTTTCGAATTACATTAAGAACTATTGGATTTTGAAGAATTAGAATTTGAGAAGATCAAAGGGTCAATGAGAAACTTTCAGTTTTGAAATTCTAACATTTTTGAATTGGCAATTTACTTGGAATTACGTTCATAGAATCTTGAAGTGATTTTGCCGGGGGATTTTTTTTGTTGAGGTATTTACGTTGTTGAATCCTAGAATTGCCGGATCTCGGAATACTCGAACGCCCCTTCTTCCACGGCTCCTCATTTGCCGCTCTTCAACGCAAACACAACTGAAACTGCCGTTCTACAAACAAGAAGATGATGCAAAACTTGCTTGATACACATCTCTCGTCGTCCACCTTATAATCCAGCCTTCGTGACACCATATGTCGCGTAAATAAACGAGACTCCCTCGTGACGTTCTATTTATCATTGACCGCATTACTTTTCGTTGAAGTTTTCACAATCGTCAAAACATTCGCCGCGCGCATTTTTTTTTATACATCCCACCCCCGAGGTCAATAATCCGTTAATAGATCAGCTTCGAAGAATGATCTCGCAAGCGAGTGTAAAACAATGTTGCATGTTTACATGTAAAGCAAGGGTAGAGTGCGTAAAACCGTGACTTCGTATGCGAATGCATATGCAATAAGAAGCAGAGATAGCTTCTTTTTATTTACCGACTACTCCGAGACCATATACAATGCGAGACAGCGAGAGAATTTTATTCACGTAAATATTCAGCATCGGTACGAGACT
>VBVR01004285.1:0-14846 GCA_011638315.1 Tetramorium parvispinum
TTTGCAGAATTATCTTATGACAATTATTGCGAAAGATGCAATAATTATGCATTTATTGCAAAAATTTCCTATCTCAGTATATGTCCCAAAAAGATTGTACGTCCTTACAATGACAAATTCTGTGGAAAATTCCAAGTCGAAAACTCTTATGCGAAAATGTCGAGGCTATAATAGTTTTTAAATGGGAAGTACTTAAAATTAACCAGTCAGTTTGCGGATTTTGAGGCGCTCAGATATGACACATCGTACGATAGTGAAAATGCCTTTGTATTAAATATTTGTTGAAATATTTGACTGATTTTACATATTCAATCTGCTTTATAAAATTATTGACGTAAGAAAACTACAGTAGTATTGTTATGGTAGTTATCTCTTCCTATGGTTTAATATAAAAAATATTTTATTGATTGGCATAATTTGAATATGTTTAGTATACAAGAAAAGTCACTCGCTGATTTGTGACGTATATACTACTTCATACAAGGGCACCTTCATTACTGTATGATTGAGCGCGCCAATTTTCTACAAACTGACTGATTATCTTTAAGTGCTTCCCATTTAAAAACTGTTATAGCTTCGACATTTTCACATAAGAGTTTTCGAATTTTTGGAATTTTCCACAGAATTTGTCATTGTAAGATCGTGCGATCATTTTGGGACACCCTGTGTGTGTGTGTATATATATATATATATACATATATATATAATATTGTATTTTATATACATATATATATGTATATATAATACAATATTATTAATTAAATCTATAAGCTTGTCTCAGTCTTAACTATCGCTGCCTGCAAGAGACCTAGCGCTCTGACTTTATTACCTTTACTATCTTATAGCTTTCAAGATGATACCTATATAAAATATTCAGTGAAGATTGCGATGCCTGGTCGAAGAAGTACTATAGCTCTATTCTTTATGGCTGCTACCCCATGTTATACATTCCGTATTTGAAATAGAAAAGTCGCGAACTGGTAGCGAACGTGTTCGGACGTGTTTCTTCCCAAAGATATTTTTGAAAGAGTTGCTGATGCAACTTTAAGCTTTTGTTTCACCCTTTTATTCTTTGATTTACCTATAATATTCTTATTGAACTCACAAACAATCTTTGAGAATGGTCGTATCAGCTCCGTATTGTCTAGGAGCTGGGAACCAACTTTTTACCTGAACCTGAACCTTCGTCGTCGTTATTAGCGAGGAAGAAAAGTACAAAATTATCTCCTTATTTTTTTACTATTTAAGTTTGTTGGGTTACTTTGCTTTAAGTCTTGAGCCTCTGTATTTTTTAAAAGAAATATGAAAACCATTTAAGAGATTTACGTTTTTTAAGAAGCTTAATGAAATTATTTAAGAAATCTTAATTAAGAAAGAAAAGAAGTTACGTTTCATGCAACTGTCAATAAAAAATTAAACAATCTGTTAAAAAGTTCACAAAAATTGAAAAGAATTCTAATTAAAGAGAAAGTTACAAGTTTTATGCCAAATAACTGTTATTGAGTGAAATTAGCTTAATAAGCTTAATGAAATTATTGAAGAAATCTTTGTGGAAAGGAAAGTTAAGCTTCCTGTCAAATAATTGATCAATATTTAGTATGTTGTTCATACATGGTTGAAAGCATGCAGGCAAATTTAATCTGAATCTTTTTCTATGGAAAATAAATCTTGTGCCAAACAGCTAGCCAACTAACTCGACTTTCAGTGATGACCTGAAAAAATTCTCATGATATCAATACCTAAGTATTGATACTGTATGTATACTGATGTATGTATACTGCCACATGATCTTTTGCATATTAAAAATTCTTGCCAAGTACTAATTTTTCTGTCTTGTAATTTATTTACAATATAAAAATATTCAATTCATTGAATGTTGTACCATTGGTGTAGAATACTTTTATTAAGCGTCCACAATGTGATCAGTCAAAGAACACTGATTTTTAAATCTAAATTTTTATACAATCTTGAAACACTTGAAGACATAATAATACAAGTGTAATATTTGTACCTGAGCAAAAATGTCGACGCACGTTATGTGCTTGACTTCTTCTGGAGGGATTCCTTTGTTTTCACGCCAAAAGGGAGACAGCGACATGGTAAGTACGTAGAGAATTACATAAATTGAGATATTTCAAATTTAACATGCTTACAAAAGTATATAATGCCTCTTTGTGGAAATCAGATATCTTAAAATTGAAAATTGTTTACAGATGACGTTCTCAAAAATCGCATCCCTCAATGGAGTTCACATGTTCTTAAAATCACAGAACATCACTCTTCTAAGCACAGATTTGCCAGACGTGACAGTGGCATGGAAAGAATTCGAGCAGTGTATCATACTGATAGCAATCGCGAGCGGAGTAACAAAATATGTGCTGGACAGATTTTTGGACGCCACTTTTGGCGCAATGGTTCTCTTCACTGGCATCGACGAGATTAAAAATACTAAGAATATAGAGAGGCTCAAGAAGGATATGCGTCTCTGCAGTCCTATTATCGACAGATTAATGGACTGCCTGAACATAGGAGACAAAACTTCCACAAAAACTGATATGATTAACATGACAGAATGCATTATATCTTCGGAGAGTCATTTGCTTCAGGTACTGAAAAATTTTCTTAAGAAAGCAACATAAAATTACATATCATACTTAATAAACATGTATTCAAGACCTGTTTAGAGGGATTTATGGAATGCTTGGACTCGATGTATGGATGTGTTCTGGTGCACGGTTGTGTGGCAGCTGCTACAGAAGGCTGGTGGTCATTGCATCCTGTGGAAAGAAAATTGTTAACAATAGCGATTGCTTCAGAGAGTATTTGTACCACACGAGATATTCCAGTGTTTCTACCATGTAAAAGTCCAAACGTAAGTATTTTTCAGAAATGTGTATATTATTTAATTTCTGGAGTTACATATAAAAAAATAAATTGAAAAGTGATATAATTATATACAATTAAAATTTACAATATTCTGTTTAGGTGGCTTTCAGATTGGTATCTGTAACTCTAATTAATCACGTAGAAGTTCTGGCGTTATGTGGACCAAATCCAGAATTAACAGAAATTGAGAGATTTGCCATGCAATGCTGGAAGAGTAATATGGACACATTATGCACCGTTGAACAGTGCTATCCGCGAAACTTGCCTACGTCGATCTCTTTAGACAATGAAACGCTTGGGTATATATCGGAATAAAAGTTATTTATATGATATTTATTTAGCACAATTATTTTATATGATTGATCGATGTTATTATAACACTCTATGAACGTTTTAGCTTTCTACTTGCAAATTACAAGACAGAAAAATTTGTACTTGGCAGAAACTCGCAGTGTGCGAAAAATCGTGTGACAGGATCTCATAGATTAGATATTTTACGAACGTTTTATCATCAAGCGGTCGAAACATTTGCGCTCTCGATCGAACAAGAAGAGAGCAACGACGAGAGAGTAAGCGCGAGTACCTGGAAATTTGTCGGCGCGAAAGAAACATACTTGTGTTCCGAATATCACAAATGTCATGCTGTGAAACATGGTGACAATATACTTTGTGCTTTATACACGTCTGTAGTACCTACTCATACCATGAGACTGATTAGTCAGAAAATAGTAAAAATGATATTTAGCGATAAGCAAACGTATTGGTAGACATTTCATACATTTTTTTACATAATATTTAAAATAAATAATATTATTTTATACTATTTTGTGTATATTTTATAATGTGTAATATTTAATCTACCCTTTTAGTATCAGGGAGAATATTACAAGCGTAAAGAGACGCGCATGTATATCTTTAGCTTTTGCAAAATGTATATAAGTATATTATCTTTTACTCTTAAAAAAAAATATTAAATAAAATGTTTAGAAAAAATCAACTATAAATCTTTAAATTTGTTTCAGTTGCGCTTTCTACACTGCATTTCTCTATTCTCTTTCTATCTCCTTTAGCTGGATATATATCTGTTTCGCTTTAGCTACAAGAGGTGTAAAGGGCAAGCTATTTTTTATCATGAGTGACACGTGCACGTGTATTCCGTTCACGCGGCTTCAAGAGTGAGAGAACAGTGGCTTTTCTCATCCCGGCGGTCTCGCGAGGAAACGAGAATATTCTGTTGACCGACCACTCCGACCGTTGCTGGCAGCCCCCAAAAAATCGATAAAGGAGAAGCGCGAACCGACAAAGGCGCACGCGTAAAGCGTTACTGATGCGTGTCAGCTGTCCTGATCGTAAGCGAAACGGGAGTACAGGTGTTCCTCGTTCCGTATCCGTGGTCTTCCAATGTAGAGCTACGATCAAATGACTTAAATGGCTTGCGACAATCGTACGAAGGTGTATCTCGGATACGAGGACGAGTACGTCACCGATAAGCACCGGTCCTTGCTCAACTTTACGACGAACAAGATCGGCGGGCATGCGGTGAGTAAAGAAACGAAGGACATCCCTTCAGGAGGAATGATCGTTTCTGCTATCGCGGTTTCTAATTTTTTATTAGCTCGGCCTACAATCACTCAAATATTCAGCAGAATGTTTACACGAATTTAACAAAGCAAGATATTTACACAAATAATACATGAAATAAATAAATTTGTCATAGAAAAATATCTAATATACATGTCTCAAATGTTAATTATAGTTGAAACAATTTTGATAAACATTTTTAAGCGACTGCTTAACGTGACTATTTTATATGTAATATAAATGCGTGTAATAATAAATGTGATGCTCCGTTCCTAGAACTGTTATGGGAAGAGTACATTATCGGCGCCACAATGCAGACTCTGTGGCTTATATCAGCTCTTGGCACTCCAATTGTATGCTCCATTAGATAATTCAAAGTACCATCGAACATTATACATATTTGCATGTATCAACTCAAATTGCTGGAATCAAAACGAGAGCTGGACATGCCTGAGAATACAGCATCTAGAGGATGAAGCTAAGACGACTACGCCGGAGTCTGGAAGCGTTAATGTGCCATCTACAGCAGCTTGGTTGTCAGATGCAGACGATTGGGGGGATAATGTAAACGATAATGCATCGGAACAAAATGGGAATAACATGTTGGAAAATGATCCATTACAATTCCACTTTTCTCTGCATAAAGAAATAGACCAGAATATACGAGAAGAATTGTCTGTACTGCGCGTGGATGATCCAAATGCAAATAGGTTTGTGTATATTAAAATTAATCTCAGTTGTAAAGTGTAATAGTTATATGTATCTTGGTTTTTTTTTAATATTTCAGTCCAGCCAGTGTAGACTCTCCAATTAGTGGCGGTGCTGTAGGCCGTTTAGATTCTCCTCAAGCCTCAGCAGAGATCGATGGAGATGAAAGCGAAGTCGTGTGCATCGACACTCCAACGCGGCCGCAATGTGATTTAGTTAGTTTACTTCACGAGGTGACTCCGTTGCCGCTGCAAATCACGAATGCGGAAACCAAGTACTCCTTCGTCGAAACATTTCTCTCGGTCGACGAGGAGGATTGCAGCATAGACGTGTCCCAACACGTTCGAGAACTATTGGTGGAATATCAGCACAGTAATCCAGATGCATCGACCAAGTTCATGCCAGAATCCGGCAATCCTAAGACTATCGAAACAGACGTGGAAAAGTATGAGAAAAGCATTCCCAGACACGGCGACGAAATGTTCCATAACTTTCTTTGTAGAATACAGAGAAATCCGGGACAGCTGTTACGGTAAAATCTTTAGTGATATTTACTTTTTTTCTATTAATTTTATCCTTTCATATACGATTTTATTTTTCAGCTATTCAAGAGATAATTCTGCACCATTACTATTATATCCGTTAAGCGGTTGTATCGGTAAATGTCGACATTGTGGCGAAGAGATGACTTTCGAGCTGCAAGTTTTACCAACGATCATACCGAAATTATTATTGAATCCAAGAAGCGAACGGAATTTTCAGATCGAATTTGGCACTGTTTTGATATACACTTGTGTTAGAAGCTGTTGGTCCGCAACTGATTCATATCGAGAAGAGCATGTTGTTGTTCAAGCTGAAAGACTATAGTTGTAAAATATTAATAAGGAAAGTTACAAGTGAAGCCAAGGTTCTTCCAGTGATCCTATATAGAATTTCATATTTACGCGTTTAGGACGACTAGTCATGTTACATCTGTAGAAAAATACCGTCCACCTCTTTATGTACACATCAAAAGTCTCCTATGTAGCAGACGATGGTTGATAATAGTAAAAAAAGCGTTATAGGCATGTATCTCGAGCTATATTAAGCGACATGTGATTCGCAATTGAAGAAAGATTTTAGAAACATCTGATAGAAGAGAATCTAAGTAAGAGCATTTATTTTACTTTTCATCTCGATCTTAGTACTAAGTACAGTGTAAGATATGACTGTACAATTGCTACTGACGTATAAATACAGAAATTTCGGTGGAAAAACAACGTGTACTCCTTGTCATCGAAGTGATTAGATATATTACAGTATTTTTACAATATATTTACAACGACTATCTTATTTATAACATTAAAAAAAAACAATGATTTGGTTGAAAATGAATTACAGATAAATCAATATCATAGATTCGGAACATGCAATGCCGTATAATGAGAGAGTGCTTCTAGTTTAAATACACTGATCACAAACATAGGCAAACATGTTTTCGTTTTTTTCTTTATACACATGTACAAAGTAAATCTGTTGAATGTTCAATAGGTTCTGCTTAACGGATGCTCGGGGAAATAATCCTTCTTCTCGTACATAAGTTCGGCAACAAGTTTGTTGTATTTATCGCCATTGTTCCACTCTCCTGAGTTGATCTCGTCGGTGAGAATCTGTACTCTGTCTATGGAGAGAATCGCGAAACTGTCGGCCATGCGTCGATCGTGATCGTGATTTCTCACGCCGATGCAATAAGCCCTTGAAGCGCGCGAGAGGACAGTGATCAACGCGAACGTTCTCGTCGCTAATTCGCCAAGTCGACGGAGCTCCATTTGTCGTTCAGGCACATCTGCGCCGTGGCGTTCAAGCAACACTACCGAGACGTTCTGCAACCTGGAGATACACTTCTCCAGTTGCTTGCTACCTGACCCCAAGGACGGATGCATGTGGTCGGCGAGTTTTAGATCTATTCGATGTTCCTTGCCCAAGGTCCATCTCATTATGTACTCGGGAAAATAAAAGGGATTTCGTAGCTTAAATATCTGTTTGTGTAGATTTTTGCCCGTGTGTTGCAGACCGACTAGAGCTATATACGTGTTGGAATCGATATTGTAACCATCGAAGAGAGTGTACGCCAGCGCATCTTCGAAGATCGATATGTAAGGATTCTCCCTCAGGTAACTCTGCGCCCCGATGAGTTGCAGCCCCTCGTAAATACGCGCGACGCATTCGCTGGTGCAGTACGTCTCCACCATGGCTTTCTCGAGCGTGCAATCTTGATTCTCAAAGATATCCATTATACCAGTGGTGAAGTAAAGCATACTCTCCATGCCGTACAAGGTACTCGCCGTCTTACTTATCACCTCTTGAACGCCTTCGTACTCGTACATATTTTTATCCAGATGCTTCCTCTGCAACACATGCCTCGTCAATATTTTCGTAAAACCCTTCAGCGTACCGACCGCTTGCGCAGCAAGATTTCTGTTGCCAGGAGCGAGCATGTCTATCAATACGTTCGTTCCAGCTCTTATATCACCCAGCATATTTTCCTTCGGCATTGCGGTTTCCTTGAAAATAACTGTACAGACAGGACTGTCTCGGAGTCCAACTAGATCCTTGGCATCCTTGCTCGTAACACCGCCGAATTCACGCTCCGCCAGAAATACAGACAGACGATTCTGCTCGGTGCTGATCGCAAAGGAATGACCGCAGTGAGCGAAGACGACAAACAGATTGGCCTCGTGCCCGTTGACTACAAATGCCTTTTCGCCATCCAATATCCACTGCGTCTCGCAGTCGGACAGCGCGGCCGTGCTACTGACATTATGGATGTTTATTCCATTTTCAGGCTCGGTGTAGCACACGGTGGGTACGAGCTCGCCGGACGCTATTCTCGGCATATACTTGGCTTTCACCTCGTCCGAGCCTAGCGTGGAGATGATGCGAACGGGCACGATGTGATTCTTGACCATGTAGTGACCCAGCCAGGGCAGACAGCTGAGCACCTCCACCAGTCTGGCCGACTCCGTGTGGTTGAGGTTCAGACCGTGATGCTGCTCGTCCACGCACGCCCGGAAGACACCCAGCTCCCTGAGATGGGCCAGAACGTCGTCTTTCCGGACACTCTGCAGATTCTCCAGGCACTCCGACATGTACCTCTCGATGGGCTCGAGCCACTCGAAGAAACGCTGATGCCTCTCCTTGGTCTGCGGCTCGGGATAGTACATGAACTCGTGATCGAACGCGGCGAGGAACAGATTTTTGGCGAACGGTTGCCGCTGCGGCTCCCGTTTGATGGGGGCCGGCAGCCGCATTTCGAGGTTAAGCGCGTCCAGGGCATCATGGCTAACGCGCTGGCTCTGCGTGTGCCGGATGGACGTGCAGATGTACGAGGCGCGCCACAGCTGCCTCCCGCGCAGAAACCGACGTGCCAGCATCGTTACTGCGTCCGGATAACCTCTTCACGACTCTCTCGGCACGATCCTCGATGATGCGTGATGATGCGTACACACACACGCGGCACACACGCCGAAGACGCCTCGGGAGAGATAACGAGTCGTTCGTTTCGACGAGTTCAAAATGTTGGTTGCACTGCATCGCGGCATTTTAAATGCCGTCATATGTGAAATTATTTAAATTGGCAAGCAAGCACTATTCTGTATCCTGTCCGGAACATAGACTTCGTACATGTATGTACAATACATTGACGAAATATTATTAAAAATCGATGATCTAACGGGAGATGGCATGACTCAAAAATCTGTGCGCTAACGTTCTTTAAGTAATGTGGCGGTCAGAATAGGAAACAACAATAAGAGATTTGCCGATGAGATCTTACACCGACAAGTAAAACTTATATATTTTCGACATTTATAAAGTCATACATAAATTTCATTTGATTTCATTTTTTTGATAGGTAATCGAATTTTGAAAATTTTAATTAGAACTGTCGGCGTATCGTTTTCACATTCATCTTTGTTATATAAGCCGCTTTTTGATCAACATGTTCTTATTAAAAATTCGCAACTTTTGTTTTATAAATTAATTTCTGATTTTTATTTAAAAATTAATTAGAACGATCGACATGTTGTTTTGAACGTCATTCGCGAATCTTGAGCTTATAAAGAATTATAATGAATTAAATTAAATAGTATAATATATCGTGAAAATCGTAAAGACATTCGGAAATTAATACTTGCATTATGCGAATATTTGGAAAAAAGTTACAGTCGTTAATGCTGAAATGATCGCTATCGAAAATAATCTGGAAAATTCGGAATTCCTTTCTTCTTGCAGCGGGATGCTGGCTCATCTCTTTAATGTTTAACGAGTTATTAAACTCTCCTTCGCAAATTGATCCTGCGGAATACGGTAGAATATAACAAGATTTGGAATATACGTGTAATCAATTATATCAATTATATCGCGAATGGTCTATTTGATCATTGTCTTTCACCGAAGCTTTGTCCATTTTGACGCGTATTGATCATTTTCTTCCTCTGGCAAAATATAGCATTAATCAATAAGTAACAATCTCCTTGATTGAGAGACATAAGTAATGAATTTATTAATGATCTTCATGCTCGCAGTTGCTCGCGTAATGAATTTAATGAGTTAACAGTAACTTCGAAATATTGTTTAAAATAGCCACATTTTACATTGTGAAAATTTCATGTTGTTATATGCATATCGAATATTTCATATCAAGAAGAAATGTATTTAATGTATCGTAAATTTTTAATTTTGTAATGTAATTTTTTATTATGTTGTATATATTGTAAAATAAATTGTAAATAAAAAACGTAAGAGAAACGTTTTATAAAGAAAAAAGGACCACCGATTGGAATCGGCCGGGGTGATGGAGAACCTCTATAGGTTGTTCTGTTTCTATCGAATAAAATTTAAAATAAAATATAAAATAAGAGCTATATTTAATTCATAAAAAATTAAAAGATGCGAAGTCCAGAAAGCATTTAATCGCAATTCGATACAAGCAGGACGACCTTAAAAAAGACCATTATATGATCAATGGTCAAATAGACCATTGCTTACATCTTTTCCCCAGATAGCACAGACAATTAAAAAAGAATACTATTTTATGTCATCAATTCCGAATTCATTTTCAGATGCAAAAAGAATTCTTTTCTAAAAAGTTCAGAAAAAGAATTCTTTTTGCATCTGAAAATGAATTCGGAGTTGATGACATAAAATGGAATTCTTTTTAATTCTTTTGAATTCTCTGTGCTATCTGGGTTCCTCACTCTTTTAATATTAACAGAATACTGTTACATAAAATTAAATTGTGTCTTACAGAATAAAACCATCGGTTAAAATATCAAAAACAGACCTAAGTTTTAAGAATCTGAATCTTTGAAATATTATTCTGTTTTTTTTTGTTTTAAATAATGCTAAAGACACATGTAAGTTCCGAGATACACTTACATTCAGGGCAAGTTTTTTTTGACCTTGTGTCATAATCTATGCTAATTAAATTCGATCTAACAATTCAACTTATGCGGAATGTATAATAAAGCAATATATTAGTATATTCTTGTATTAAAATAACGGATTATATTTGCATGAGGAAATGAAGATAAATTGGGAATATACATATAAAGTATACATATAACAAATGAAATATATAATTTAATTTAATAAAATTCACATTGCCCATTGATTTTGCTTTGCTTCTTCGATTTCACTATTTGAAACTTTTACCGACATATAATGTATCAAAGGATGATTCAGTGTCATCTGTACCCAACATTTTTCGTCGTTCGCGTTAAACCGATGTCGATGGAGTCTGACTCAACGTCGAGAAGATGGTTCTATTCTCCATTTGTTAATGTATTCAATCTTTTGCGGCACTCGATGCTGCAAAAGTCCAAGATGTCAAATTTATTTTTGGATTTTGCTCTAATACAATTTACATTAAAAATGATATATTCTATATAGATACAAATATCTTTAAGAATTTTATTTATTATATATATATATATATATTCTGTTATTTCTAGTTTAATTTCTAAGGAGTTCTCTTAAGCATTGAGAAATTTGTCTTTAATAAATAGGTTACTATTTTATAGTCAAAGTTTTTCTAAAAATTTTTTAAAAGTTTGATATTCCAGATAATTAATATTCCAGATTCCTATAAATAGACGGTGCTTCACTTCTGGAATATCATCATTATCATTATTATAATGATTATGGAATATAATCATTAAAAAATTATGCGTTTTAATAGAGCCGAATGCTCTTTCACCTTGCATTTACACTTTGGTTAAAATGAAAGGAAAGTCTAAAAGCGGGGCAATGTCATGGGCAGTGGCCTTTGATTTGGTAACCATCGTTGATTATCGTTCAACACCGTAAAGACAATGGGAAGACCGTCAAAATCGCTTCTAAGCTTCACGCTCATCTGTAGTTTGAGGATGTAAGTCTTCGTATTTCAGAAATCAAGATATTGGACAATTAAATTTGTGTTGTTGGAGTGACATATTTTGTAAGTATACATCAAATTGTACGACACCGTGCGGTTCTCTTCAATGGCGTAACTCAAATTAGTTGTAGCGTTGTTGACGTTGTCTTACACAGTAAATGATCGCTTTATCAAGAATTAACGTGTGAAAAAAACGCCTCGATATTGTTATAACTCAGATCATTATTATCATTACAGAGACATAACGTGCAACCTCGTAAAAATAAAAGACCTAAGAGATCGATTTTGTGCTATATATTTTAAATATCAGGGAGACACTTTCCATTTATATATCATAAAAAATAAATTTTGAATAGAAAACAAATATATTTCAAATAATCGATCTCAAAACATGAATTGTTCTCTCATGCAGCAATTTTTCCCACTGCATGTCAATTTAAATAAATAATTATGGCAAAAATGTATAATTAAAAAACTTAATTGTTCTTCTTCTAGATAAAACAGACCGTGACTTTTGCATTTAAAATTGTGATAAAAATTGAATATTTTATGTATTATGTACTGCTACAATAGTATTAGTTAGATACAATTAATAGTATTAAATCAGTAAAAATCAATCATAATTAATATTAAGATATTGACGAATTTTAAAACTGTTTTTGATTAAGCATTATATTGTGTCATTCCTTATGTAATATAAGTAACAAGTTAAACTTTAAATTTCAATTGTTGAACAGAGAAGAAGATAAGCTACCTGTTACCTTAATAGCACATGATGGAGTATATACGTTTTATATACGTTTCCTAAACGTTTCCAATATTTTAAATACGTTTAGGAAATGTATATAAAACGTATATACTCCATCGTGTGCTCATATCTTGATTCTCGCTCCAACAATTCGAAAACTTAACTAACTTATTTATCATAGTATCATTGAAGATGGCTCAAATCCCATTTTCTTATTATACGTTAAATTCTAATATCGAAAAGTTTTAGTTAATTAGTCATTTATTTGAAATTAAAATTTTTATAATTGTTTGGTGGTTGTATTTGAAATGACGATATATGTCAGGTATTATTGTAATTTGTGATTGTAAATTCACTTTCATTTATTGCTGCCGCGTGGTTCATTTTGTATTAGAGTGTATAAGAAAAATGCTTATGTCTTAGTCTCAAATAATTTTACTTAGATACAGTTACATTACAGAAGTATACAGGATGAGTCAGTGTGTTTTTCAGTCATTTCTTTAAGTCAGATTTGAAAAGTACTACCGATATTAGTTTTTTGATGACCATAAAATTTATTTGATTTTTACTCTGTCTTAGACTTAAAGTATTGTTTATGTATAATAAACAACAATTTTTTAACGTCCGTTCAACATTATTTTTAATTGTTTTCCTTCATATCTATTAAAATTAAGCAATTTTACTATTTTTCATACGTTTTACCCTACAAAGTCACAATATTCACCATATAATAATGTCGTATTTGCAGCGATTTTTTTTTAATTCAGTACACTAAATAAAATTTTATTTCCGCTTTACATTTTTTTTAGATTTAAATGAAATGGTAAAACCAATAAAAAGACATTTTCGCGGTCATTTGAATATTCCTTTTATAATTTGCAGATATTTTAAAATATATCGGGATATAATTTGGGACTCTAAGAATATTCTTTCAATACTGGAAAAATATTTAGCGTTTGGTTGTTAATATCTTCTATTCTTTGAACTCTTGAAGTTATTCGAGTAATCATGAGCGGTACTTAGTATGTGTATCGATAGTGTGAAATAAATTTGGCACATTCATTAGTATACATCGGAATAATATCAGTGAATGCATTATATAAGAATAATTATAAATAAATAACATTCTTATTGATAAACATTATTTAAAAAAAAGAATTAATATCATTTTTAAATTCAATACACTGTATTATAATATCTATAAACTTATGCAGGACAATAGTTCTTATTGTATAGTTTTATTAATATTATATTTGTCAAGAATGTTATTCTTCCCAGATAATAATATTCGATAATATTCTGTTCTGTAAACTTTTAAACTCGTTCAAATAATCATGAGCAACAGTGTATGTACATATCCGTAATAGGAATAATTTGCATATTTAATATACATTGTAATTAATATTATAATAATTTGTATTATACACAAATAATTATGAAATAATATTTTTATTAGTAAACTTTATTTTTTTGTTAAATAAGAATAAATAAATAAATTTTAAATTTAATATTATTATTATTCAATCTATAAGCTTATCATGGCAAATAAATTTTATGTATAAATATTATTATTCCCGGATGTAACCTTCTATATCTAGTCATTGAACTAGAAATTTGCGAGGTGATTCGGAATTGGATCAAGAATTTACACGGATTAAAACCCGGAAATCAAAGTGAACAGTCTTTAAATTGTTGAAGTTATTTGAATAATTATGAGCGGTAGTATGTGTATATAAATATATATATATGTGTGTACTTATACACAAAATTACATTAGTCTTTCCATCGCTGCGAGGATCGCATGTTACATAAGATATCAGTGAAAGCATACATTGCAAATAGTGTAAAAATATGGATTAATGCATAGACTAACACGATATACAGAATTTCTCAGAATAACCTTGATAGTGCTCGTATAATAGTAAAATCGAGGTAATAAAAAAATTCTATACCGTTATGTGATATTTTCAATAATAATCGAAATAATAATTAATAAATATTTGTGAATCTGTGTGCGTCTTTGTGATTTGATGAGCAGGAACAGTTCAGTATTTTTAGTATTTTGATAAAAAAATAATACATTATGGATAAAACGGTTCATTTGATCAATTAGCGAAAACTAGCGAGATTACGCAATAAATTAAGTTGAAAGTAACCATTTTCAGCCGTGTATTAAATGATCGTGTAAATAATTTTTCTCTATCAAAAAAATTTGATTCCAATAACCATTTGTACGT
Organism: Tetramorium parvispinum; assembly: GCA_011638315.1. Lineage (NCBI taxonomy): Eukaryota > Metazoa > Arthropoda > Insecta > Hymenoptera > Formicidae > Tetramorium > Tetramorium parvispinum. The sequence continues at coordinate 14,576 of VBVR01004285.1, forward strand.
TATTGATAATATCAGAATTTTTCAATAGCTAAGGTTAGTGATTAATGGGTTAGCACATTAATCAATATTAGTACAGTAAATTTCAAGAGAACAACGTTTTCGAAATTTTACGAAGTACATTTTTTCCATAAGTCTCTATTTTGGTCATTTCTTATTAATAACAGAAAATACCAATTTTTCGACAATAATAGCAATGATTTATAAACTGATACTGATCTTGGAAAATTAGTTTTTAGTTTTTAGTTTTAATTAGATTTATAACGTATCTTGA
>VBVR01004286.1:0-14846 GCA_011638315.1 Tetramorium parvispinum
GGATCTGAGGAAAGTTGCACCTTATGACGCTTACGACCTGATGGATTTCGACGTCCCAGTTGGCACAAACGGCGATTGTTATGACAGGTATGTCCAGATCAATCATTAAAAAAAAATTATGAAACATAAGAAAAGAGTATATTATTTACAAATCAAAAGAAAAAATAATGGAGTATGTAGATAATAATAACTAAAAAAAATTCTTTGGTTCGAAAATAAGTTATCTTTTTAATTGCACTGTTATTTATATTCGATTTGCATTTAAAAAAGAATTTTTCTTTATTATTTTAATTTGTTTTGCTAAAATTAATATTTAATTATTCCTATTGTCCTTATGTAAATGAATGAAAAATACTATTGAGCGATGTATATTTGTAAATATTATTTATAACTTATTTGGCACGATATCTCTTGCTTTCAGATATCTATGTCGTGTCCAGGAGATGCGACAATCGCTGCGCATCATCCACCAGTGCTTGAATCAGATGCCTGAAGGAGAAGTGCGATGCGATGATGCGAAAATTGTGCCACCACGGAGAGAGGAAATGAAGACCAGCATGGAGGCGCTTATCCATCACTTCAAACTGTTCACCCAAGGTTTCCAAGTTCCACCGGGAGCGACGTATACCGCTATCGAAGCGCCAAAGGGCGAGTTCGGCGTTTACCTCGTCAGCGACGGCAGCAGCAAGCCATATCGGTGCAAAATTAAAGCGCCGGGCTTTGCTCATTTGGCGGGTCTGCAATACATCGGGCCCAAACACTTCCTTGCCGATGTGGTCGCCATCATTGGCACGCTGGACGTCGTATTTGGCGAGATCGATAGATAATTTCCAAACGATCGATACAACGTAGAAATAAATTAAAGAAGTTAATGATATAAAAATGTTTGTATATGTTATATACATAGAAATTTACGAAGTTGCTGTATTTGGATATTATATGTCCACGTGTGACTTTGCGATGGGTGTATAAATAAATATTGTATATATCTCAGTACAATATATATAAATGTAACGAATACAATTTTATGTCGAATGATGCACTCTCGAATACTATTATACGAAATTCCGATGTTACATCTAAACTATTGACTATCTAAAAAATCCGAAGATCGTGTGCGATTCGCGCGCGATAAGAACACAAAACGCGTTTCTTTAATCCCGAGTTTTAATTAAAGACACTGTAACAACTTGCGGTGCGACGCTATGTCGCAGTACGCGATGCGCTCTCTGAGCCTCCATGAAAGATGCGCAATTCTTCCGCACGCAAACCATAATGCAAAATGCAATTGACAAACGACGGGAGAGAATTACAAGATAACTTCGTTGTGCGCAAGAACGAAGAACGGAGAAGCCGTTTCGCAAATCTCTTCTTTCAATATAAATACGAAACGGCATTAATTATCTTCGTGAGCATGATTACATCTGGATATCATAACTATTACGGCGGAGCCGATCGAAGCGCAATAAAGAAATAAGTGGCTGACCTAAATTCCAAATTCCAAATCGCGTTCACTCCGAAACAAGAAACTTGAAATGAGAGGAAACCTTTCAATTGTTATTTAAATACTTTTTAATCTTTTTATAATGTCATTAACATAAAATAAATAACTTTAAGAAAGTAAATTTTTTAAAATATATGAATATTTCCTTGCATAAATATGCATATCAATAATTTGCATCTAGAATAATTTAAAATTTAAATATTTTTTCACAAGTCTGTCTTATATGTCACCTACTGCAAAAAGGCGCATATTTCATATACAAATCTGTCATGTTTATGGTCTGAGAATAGATTTAATATCTCGTTTTACGAAATTAGCGTGATACAACATTCAAATTCATTTACATTAATGAAATCGACGTCAAATTTATTTAAAAAATTGACAGCTTTCTAAAATTGATAGCGAGACAAGTTAATAAAATTAATAAGTGTTTTATTCGTCTTTTAATTTAGGATTGGCAGCGCGAGGAACATCGCAGAACTGTATTGATTCACACTCGCGGATACGTTCATGTGGAAGGGAACCGGTAGTGCCTGCAAGATACCGGTCGACCTCCACCAAGCCGTTCTATTTCATTAATCCACACTGCGCTTACGCGCGAATAAGCTTCCGTCGCCAAGAAAATCGAGAAGAAAGATTTGCCATGCCACGACGCACACTAACAGGAATTTGCACTCTAGATGATTACATAATTAACAAAATCCATTTCAAAGCTACAATTGGCATTGTAAAAAAAATTTAAAAAATTATCTATCTCTCTTTCTCTCATTTTTTTCGATCTGCCGACGTACGTCGAGATGACAGAGACGTGATAGATGCCCGCCGCAATCGGAGGAAATCGTAGTTCATCTAATTACCGTGTCCTCTTGTCAGGCACGACGAGAAGTCAAAGCGTCGGCTTTCTCTATTCCTTTCGCCGGTGAAAACCGAAGTTCGCGTTTACATGTCAGCGAGACGATAATGTGATTTTCGAACGACTTCCGACGCCCAAGAGGCTTCCTTTACAAAAACATTGTAAATTAGAGAAGTTATGGAAAATCAAAATACGAGGATTGATTTTTAGTGGTGTATAACGTGAGTATATACAGTGGTTTATCTTACGAAAAATTAAGATAAACTATTTTATTTATTACGTTTTGTTTTTGTTACCGTCTCGATATTTAGAGGCAATTGAGTAAAAAATTATTTAAAGATAAGTTATTTTGTTTTAAAGTATATTAAAGTTTGATTACGTCGAATATAGTTTTAGACATATTTTATTTGAGAAAATTAAAACTAACAAAAAGAAAATATTTCATGGTTTTTATTTGCGTATCATAAAAATAAATTCAGTTTTTCTCAATTATAAATCAATTTTTTTAGAAACGTATCATTTGCAAATGAGTATTCCTGATATGTTTTGCCAGTACAGTTATATAATTAGTATAAATAATAATAATCCGATGAAGCAAACGAGAAGAAACCTTGATTTTATTTGTGAGAGTTTATTACGGAAGCAATTAGGAGGAACGAGGCATAATGGTTAGATGACGATTAATACCGAAATAATATTTTTGATAATGAGCCTTTAGCCTAACAAGAGTAGCATTATCAGGCATGATATTACAATGCGTACTGCTGTATTATCAAGCGCTATTATCGCATATAATTAACCAAAAAAATTCTCTTCCTTCGCATACTAATTTACGTTTTTCTCATAATGAATAAAACTTATCGGCTTATACATTTTCTTACATATTCCAATGTTATTCAAGTATCTATTTAGTAACATTTTTTTATAGAATTAAATGTATTTACGATTATATTAACATGAAATATCGTAAATTACGGTAATTACGAAATAACCTTAAGCATCTGGAACACTTAATAATAATGTGCGGTTATCCTTAATTTTGCTGATTGAACAAATACATTTTAATAATAGGTGAACTTGACCCCTTAGATGAATAATGCAAATAATAAAAATATGTTTATGCAGTCGGGTTGTATTTTTGTGTCCTAATAATATTTTTGCGTATACAATAAAATAAATTTTATCTTTTATTTTAATAGCCTCGAATGAAGTCTCTGGCGAGCTGTCGAGGTCTCCTTTTCTTAGCTTTGCTCATAATGAGTATTTCTTATATTTTGACTCGATATTTCTTATACTAATTATGTTAATGCACAACGTCGCAGATGTATTATCTGTGAATTCTAAAAGTTATTATTTGAATAAAAAGTTATTTGGTTATTCATGCGTTCAAGCATCTAATTGAAATTAGATACAGATCTGCAACGACCTAGAATTTATTTTCATGTTTGTGCGCGTTGCCAAGAACATTGTTACTTTTGCCGCGGCATTGCGTGCCCGGCAGTTTTCTTGAGATCTTTTCTTTCTTTATACCCACGCATTACTTTCCAGAGTATTCTCTGAGAACTAGGCCCATCGAGATGCACTTTATTGCGCTTGTTGCAAAAGCCTCTGTTAATTATCGAACGTGCTTTTCACTCAATACGTTCATTTAAACGTCACTTTTCTTCACTTTCAATAGTTCGAACAAAACGACAAAAACTAATATCATTTATTATATCTAATGTCGCAATAATAACAGATATGATTGATGAGAAATGATGATATAAGCGAAGCGCAAACGCTTGAATAGGAAATAATAATGATAAACAGAAAAACATAATATGATTAAAATTCAATAGATTAAAAAATGACTTTGGTCATTTTACTTATTCCTGATTTCTTGAAACATCCGATAATTTGCAAAGTTCGCAAATCCAAAGATATCCCGTGGATATCATTTCGCTTTATAACATTAATTCGTATCAAAGAGACGCGCGCTTAACGAGGTGAGAGTCTTTCCTCAAATCGAGTAAACGCCGGAACTTACGTCACCGATGAAAGCTGGCTGATAGTGACTTATGTATATAGGTACGTCGTGTAATGCGAAGACGCGATCGTGCAACAAAATGTCATTATGATAACTTTGTATCGATGAGAGGGCTGCTCGATATCATCAGTGTACCAAGCAACGCGTACCGTCGCGACGCCGAGTACCCAAGAAAGGAATTGTCAAATACTAGTCATAGAACTATATAAGTCATATTATAAAACGAATTTAAAATCAAAATAAAGCATAAAAATTGGCGTGCCTGGGACTTAAAAACAAAATTGAATTATTATAAAAATAAAAATAAAATTTTTTTAGAAATGCGACCAGTGACTAATTAAATTGATTTCAAATCTATTTTTGAGCTATTAAATTTTTATGTTCTTGGCATATATTTTCTTTTTTTTTAAGATTTTTTAATGATATACTTTATCCAGAATATTTTCCCTAATTTGTTAATTTTTTAATAATTCTGTTTAATTATTATATTTAATTATTTATTATTCTTAAAATTCATGATGGGAGAAAGCGTTCTGAACGTTAAAATAAACAAAAACATGCAAATGAGAAAATCGCTTTCGCTGATCTGACGCAGTTTAATCGCTCATATTCAGAAACAAGCAATTACATTTGCATATCTCTGCCTTACTTTTGATGCTTTTTGAGTTTTGGCAAACGTAAATAGTACACTTTTAATATAAAGTTATAAAGTTTTAAAAGTCGAGATTCGCGCACGTCGAAAGAAAGTCGCGTTCGCTGTAGCAATACCGGTGTCACTGTTACGATGCAATCCTAATTGACATTCCTCCGGCAATCGAGCTATCTCTCGGATAAGAATTAGCCTTGTTACCAAAGCATACCGTATAGGATCGCGGAACCATTGAACGTCCTTGCGGGCAAAGACCACAATTCATTTCAAACCGATATTCTCTTGGCGACGTGCATTGCGACGGACTGCTAGCTGTCGTGAATTTTTAATTTTTGTAACATTAATTGACCGCGCGATTAGATAAGATTAAAAACGGAAGATACGTTACGAGAAAAATTAAAATTAACTAAGGATCGTTATCTGTTATGTATATCTTTACATTCCTCCAATATATTTTTGTATTCATAGTATTGATCACGGCATGATGATTCACATTTCCATAACGGCGAGGCACAAAGTCGCATTATAATACTCGATCGATCCAATTACTTTTGTTACGCAATTGACGTACAAAAAGGGGCTTTTAAAATGCGTCGCGAAGCAAATAGCCGTGTGATTACAGAGCGCGTGTGTTTATTCTTTAATGACATGACTTTTATAGAATTACGGGAGATCGCAACGTCGCGTCGCGTCGTAATTAGGCGGCAAATAAATAACTATTCAATCTTATTGTCAGTGTTTGGCCGCCGGTGCCTTTAAAAAAAATTGCCGCGACAGAGTCGCGATGTGCGCGATGACGCGAACTCGTGGAGCTCAAAGGATGAGGCTGGGCGTTGCGAAAGATCCGTCGTTGACTTACTTAGTTGCGCCGTCTCGCCCCGCAAATTACAGCGCGGCCGATTATAGCGTTCGCCAACATTTGCGGCGGGGAAGAAGGTGTATTAACCCTCTTCAGATCCCTAGTATCCGACAGACGTATCTTTTTCTTATTTACTATGCGAACATGTAGTTTCCAAGACACCCGACATAGTTCACGGACGTGTTCCGAGTTATTACGATACACGCGATTATTCGATATCACGTATCTTTAGGCGTAATAAAATCTGTTTTGTAAGTTTAATAGATTAAATATGATAATATGACAGTAATAAATATATTAGTGATGTAATAGAGTGCGCAGTTAAGAATAGAACAATAGGAAAAGGAAAGACGGAAGACCATATTGAAAGAGAGCCGCTACGTTATGTAAGCTTTCTAGCTTCTCGCGCGTTAAATAATTTTCATCGTAAAAGGGTGACATTTTAAAATCAATATTGGAATATAAATAACTTAGTAAATAATTGTTATTAATAGTCATTATCATACTCAGTAATCATCATTAGAAAAAAGAAACACTTTAAAAAGAGGAAATATTAAAAGTAATATACGCATAAAAATAGCCAGTCATTTTATGCAGGATTCTTCAATTTATTTTTCTGTTTTTTTTTTAATAAGTAGCGATGATTCAAAGTGTCTACGTTACGTAAGACACATCGTAACGGCACGCAGAAACTGTCAGGTCGAAGGAAAATATGGCAATTATATTGGATTACTCTCGATTTTACACATGTACGAATAATGTCAACCTGTCGGACGAATTTATCAGTGTCTATTGTTTGCACAATACTAAAATTAAGTAATCCGTCAATTAAAGGGTCAAGGATCGTCCTCAGGATCGAGCTTGAAATAAGAGCACCACAGACATAATTCCGCAATTAGAATTTAAGCGTTTCGAGCGATAAGAACGCTCTTCATTAGCTGTCTGCTTGATATACACTCGAACAAGGTGGACCGAAATAGAATATTGACTTTGTCAATAAAGTCCATTTGTCGATATGTCTGATAATTGCGATAAAGGCTTCTTCAAAGCTTCACGTCGTAAATGTATTAAACAGTATTGTTAGTGTTTGTAAAAATTAATTGACGAATCCTATATAAAATTTTAGACTATTCGCTCGTCTTGTTAATTGAGTAGCTAAGTCGATGTCTAATTTATATCTACATGCTAACTTTTATGTTTATTCTTTTGCCAGTTGACCCCTGGGATTTTTTGGCACAGAACACTTTGACGCTCCAGTTTTTAATTCTTAGACGTTAGACATCTGGATCACTTGGTCCAAATGCCATTCGAACTTCCAAGCTATTAAATCTTTCCAGGCGGTAGTCTTCTAGAACGTGGATTTAATATCTAATCATGCGTACGAGCATTGAATGCTACATGTAAAATCACAGACAACGCTCTAAGCCGGGAGACTGCTCCGAGCATCGCTGAAGTGTATTTCTAAGAATTTCCAACGTGGACTTTTCCGCCTGAGATCGACTCGATGACACTCGAGCGAGAAGTTCCGCGCATACGTACCGCGAACAACGTAATCGCGTGTTTGTTTTTTGTGCGAATGCATCTCGCGAAAACCTATCCAAAATCATCCGATACGTCAGAAATTTCATCAGGCGCATAACGATTGTTTTATTTTTGTCCTTTTTTTCACTTCTGTTTTCTTCCTTGCTACAACCGGAATATCATTATTCCTTCTTTGCATTTTGAATATCATTCATCGCCGTCGGTCAGATTAAAGAAACTCGAGAGACTCGGTAATATATAACAAGTATCGGAAGGGGAAGCCTCTCGCAAAAACTTGTAGTTTTCCTAGCGTTAACCTACATTTACGTCCTCGATCGCCTGCCATTACGATGTTCTCTGGCTGGCGATTGTCGATCATGAACGCGGTAGCGGAAATTGAAACCGGGTTATTTTTGGCAGACCTCTTTCTCGATATCGTGAGATCCAATGGGGTCCACTTACAGCTCGTATCGTTCATCGACTTTCATAGATTTATCCTATCAAAGTGGTAGCGGCGATTAATAATAAATTTTGCGTGTTTTTCGATGAGAGAAAGAGATTTTAACGCGTGGGTAAAATAGCGGTAATACTAGTTAGTAGTACAAGTTTGTAGAATATCGTATGAATAATCGCATGAATATCGCAGTAGCATGCAAATATTCTGAATAGTAATTTTCGTACACATAAGGAGGAATCGCAGCGTCTCTTAAAATATTTTTTTTAATCTAAATCTTCTAAAAATTTATAATTTATCTTTAATGTGAAATTTGAAATTCTTACTCTTTAAGATGTATAACAAAAAAATTTGCGAAACGACATTTGCTTGTGTCATGAAAAAGAAATCAATTTTCAAGTGAATTTCGTCCACGTTAAAAAAAATTGGCTATTTGTGTGTCGGGCTTCAGAGTGACAGGTGCTCATCGCACCGACGAATCATCCGAAAGTTTGTATAGCACGTAACATTCAGAAGGACAGACGGTGTGCTCCACCTACGCAGCCCTCGAATGGCTATAATTACTTGCCAAACCAGCCGCATCGGGGAGGTAGGTCGCAAAGTAACGGGGAAGCGTGGAAGGAAAGGATTCGCGACTCTACGTGGGGGGACACTATGCGAATCCAGGGAGGTATGAAAAATTAAATATAAATTTATAAAAAATAGAATATTTCGAACTACTTAATATTAATTCGTTAAAAAAGATATATCCAGATTTTTATCTTCATTTTTCAGCTTTTAATTAATTATTATAATTTACATATCGATCGATTGTTTAATTATTTTATCAGAAATATTTATCGTAAATTATAGTTATCGTAAACTATAATAGTTATGTTTTACGATTTATAGTCTTGCGTTAATTTTAAATTATCCAAATTCTCTCAGTTTACGAGTGGTAGTAAAATTATCCCATTTACCACAAAATTTTTATTATATTATTTGACTATTTTTCACATCAATTCTGATACATTTGTAATATCTGTATTTTATAGGTGATAAAGGTAAGAAAAATTATAAAATGAACGCCACTCATAAAAGACGAAGGCAATATAGGGTCCGCGAGCGAGGCGGAACGTTCCTGCGCAGCAGGCGCTGGAGAAGCACCGTAAGGGGGGCCGAAGAACGGAGGAGCAACGGCGTCCAGCAGCAGTTGGAGCAGTAGTAGGCACTGAACGGGCGCACCGAAGGGGGCAAAGTGGAGCGTCAAGTGGGGGCAGAAATAAATCGTTCACCTGAGTGCCGTGCCGTGGATCGGCGGTCCCGCAGTGTCTCGGCCGATCTCCCATCGATCGCACCACGTCGTTCACCAGATCGTCCACATTCGCGCGCACGTCGAGAAACGCACGCTCCCCGGTTCCGCTCGATTTCGCATCGATTCTCTCCTCCTTCTCCTTCTCTCCCTCTCGCTCCCTTCTCCGACCATTCTCCTCGATCTCTCTCTCATCTGGTCCTCTCGTTGATCTCTCTCTCTCTCTCCCTCCCTCCCTCTCTCTCTCTCCTCTTCTTCTCCTATCTGCATCTCCACGTTCCTTCTGAGTCGCATGCCTCTTTCTCGCCGAGGTACATCATCATCGCCGATCGTTCCCACGATCACTGTCGAGGCCAGCAGCGATCGAGGAGGCAGCAGCAGTCGTCGCGTGCACTCGTCGCGTGCTCAGATCGGACTCGACGAGAAGTCGGGAGCAGGGAACGCGAGATCCTGGCTGGTACCGCCGTGAGGGACCACTTGGCCGTGAACGTGGAGGATCCCTGGGATATGTCCTGACTCGCGAGGAACGTTACCTCGGGCGGCGAGCTACGTACGACGACGGACGATCGGCGCTGAGTAGAGGAGAGAAGTAAAAGCGCGCTATTTTTTTTCTTAGCCGGAGATCGCTGCCAGCATCTTCGGTACATAATAACGCTTGACGGATCCGACCGGCACACTTAGCGCGTACCGCGAGAGAAGGACCGACTTTCTCCAGTTGGCAGTCAAGCCGCGCGCGCGCGAAGCAGCGCTTCGAGGTCGCTGCGAGAAAACGCCGCGTGCCGCCGCGTGGACGAGGTGGACCGTACGCGCGAGTCGTTGAATGAGGTCTCTCGAAAGAATCCACTTTGACAAGTCGGTTGTCGCTCGTGCATGACGCAGCGCGCCGCCTCAAAGGCGTATCCAGGCGCTTGCGGTACATCACCGGGGAGAGACAGAAGGGAAAACACGCGTTCGCGCACGTTGCGCCTCTTGTGCTGTGATTTCGGGGTGAACGCTCGGTGAGAAAACGCCGCTCAGAATGAGGGTGCATCGCGGGATCTGCGCCAAACTGCAGGGCGGCTTCCTCAGACGATGGTGTACGTATCCAACGAAATATTTAATCGTTTAGATCGTGGCACGAATCGATTGTTTCGGTGGAGAGATTACTCCGAGATCTTTGCTTTGGTTTAAAAGTTTGGAGAAACTTCCGGTAACGTTAACACATAAGCACAAAACTTAGAGTTGCATTGTAACAATGTTGCAACAAGATTCTCAATTGCAATCTTGTAGCAATATCGCTACAATGTAACTGTTTTATGCTGTATGGGAATATAAATGTCTATCTATCAACATATCTGTATACACTTATAATTGAGATAAAAATCTTTTCTGTAAAGAATTCTTCTTTAGGTATATTTCGATATCGAGTATAAAGGTATATTTTTAATTGAATTCTTTTGCAAGAAAGTTTGAATAAAATTAGCAATTTAATTAATCATTGTTTAGTAAAGAAATAATATTTGCATATCCGAATGCAAACTGTAAAAATTACATTCTCCAACAACATATCTTTTAACTGAATTCTGATTTAAAAGATAATTTTAGTTTAAATATAAATATTTCCTTTAAATTTATTTTTAAAAATCATGTGACACTAGACAGTGTCTAATTGTATACTTCTAAAATGTATTTTTACCTTGGTTACCAATAAACAAAACATTGCGTGAACGTGATAAGCGACTATATGTGAAAAACGTGTATCATGGATATGTTCGGTGCATGCCTCGCGCGTTTATCGCTGAGGTATTCAAAGACTTTTCACGACATTGTTTGCATATCAAGTTTGCATATTTAACGATTAAATCATGTAATGTGACCGATGATTGCCGATACTATGGATCGATCGATCAGACATCGTGATAACACCCATTCAGACAGTGTTAATGAAATCGACGTGTTTCACCGCAGACTTGTAGGTAATCTCCAAAAATACGTTTAAATTAATTTAATTTCTTACAATAATCCTCGTTGAATTTTTCTTGAATATATTTAATAATTAATAGCAAATAAACGTTATACAATCAATTTGGTCCAGAGACAAAAACAGGATATTGTAAAGGAAAGAAAGTTTGTGTAATATATCAAATATTTCTATATTTTTTTCAATATTATCGATAATATATTACTTATTAATCCGTAATAAAAAAAGACTGGCGTAACTAAACCGCTTGAGACTCTTACAATTAGTCAGAATTTAGGAAAATTAAAATTCTACTTTTAATCTTATGTAATATCGCGTAATACAAAAGTATTTGAAAAATATATAATTAAAATACACGTACACGCATTAAAATATACGGTATTAATTATGAATCGCTTATAGACAGCTTTATTAACTGCAAAATCAAAATACTTTTAAAATCCACGCGCAAGATTCGTGTCCTATAAAATCATACTTTATTTTCGGATGATTCGTAGGACATTTAAAATTGATTGGATCATCTTTGTCGTCCCAGCTACTTTGAGAAGATTAATTTTTTATTTATTCAATCTTTTAAGATTTTTATCAATTGAATGGAATTTATTTTTAAGGATTATTTTTCTCTCGCTGGCATGCGGTTCACCGCACTTGAAGATTTGAGTATTCGGATTGGCCGAGAACACGATTAATAGTTAATAATAGCCGTTCCGAGAGAAAATTATGCAACACCTCTTCTCGAAGTCTTCACTTCATCAATTCCCAAAATGAATTATTTTATCGATTTCGCAAATTGTTTGTCCCGAATCATTTTTCCCATCGGCGCTCGTTCGCGCGACGAAATTCGCGTGGCTCGCCACGCTCGACAGCATGAATCGAGATGTCTGGACCGGCCGGGAGGCTGCGATTAACCCGATCATCGCGAGTAATGTCACGGCTGTAGCCGGTGCTCTTAATTCGATTCAATGGATGTGTCATCGCGCGCGTACGGTCGACCACACTGAATCATTGCGGTTTATTCAGCCCGGCGTTGTGTCGCCTCGCCTGTTTTTCTTTCAGCGCCGATGCATCGACGACGACGGCGAAGAAACGTTGACACCTTAGGGATATTGCCTCGCGACAAGTACACGGCGACAAGATTTGTAGGCGTTCGCGCTCGGTTACTTTCACCTCGAGTTCGCGATGTGGCCCGAGAGTTTTTCGCCTTGGTGTCGAGTCCGTTGCCGCATAATGCGAAATGAAGCGTGGCCCGATAATTTCGGCAAGCTCCCGACCGTTGCTAAAGCACGCGTTATTAATTCGCCAGGTGTTCCCGGAAAATTAGGAAATCTTTCGTAAGAGCAAAACAAAGCGTACACGCCATTACGTCAGTTCTCCATGCGTGTCGAGTAACCTCGCGATCGGAGATAAAATATATATTTTTACTTCAGCAGAATCGTTTCAATCGTTATCATTCATTTCATTCGCCTATTTTTCATCCGTGCGCCTTAATCTTCGATGAAAATCTAATTTCTCTTCTGTTCAGAAATTACGATGAATGGTAATGTAGATATCGATGAATTGTCAAACTGTCACGTTTTCACGTACGCTGTCGCTTGATAATACGCATTGATTGTTCGATAAACGCGAGGAGTTTGTCTTCGTATATCGCATTATCATTATTGAGCTCGTCAAAGGTACATCGGCATTAGTCTCCGATTGCGTGCCTATCTCGAGAGAGAGACGTCACGATTGAAGATTAATTCCGACGAAGAGAGTCACGTTACGCTTTTATTATTCTTGCAACCACATGGTGATGTAACGGACGATTTCCATGATATTCTTCCTGGATCTCTTCTTTAATAGAACTTTACCCCAACGGAATTTTAATTTCGAGCTGAAGTCTCGTGATGAATGGCAACGTACCGAATTTACAGTGGAATCTCTAACTATGGATCGTCGTTCCTTACGACCCTATGACATCTTACATAAGTGCCTTCGAGGACATGAAAATCTTCAAAACGCGCGCAAAGCTATGTGATTGAAACTGACGCGAGTGGCGATTTCTCTTATATAAGAAAATATAAAACGCTAATGAAAGGAAGAAAATAGAGAAATGAAAGAAGGTAGAAAAGCGAGAAGAGTTTAGAGTCTCTCTCTCTTACGTGATTAGAGGGATCGTTCCGAGGATATCGCTTATCTTTTCCACTCAAAGTCCCTCCTTAAAAACATCTTTACGCTGATTTAACCGTTTGATTATACCTCGCGCAAAGTATAAATCAATGTCGATCGGTTCGATCGCTTTGCACCGGTTATCCTCGTCAAAGCGATACATTAACTGAAAGGTCGGGTGCGCTAGGATTAACAACTGCCGCGATCAATTCTTTATGTGTTGTGTGTCAGTGAAGGAGGCTTGTTTCATATTCGTATTATTCGTGATCAGACAAACCGGTTGAAGAGCCCGGTCGCTCGATCGATCGAACGATCGATCCACGATTAAAGTCCTTTTGATCGGCAATGATAATGACAATGGAAATAATCGGCGTAAGAAAAAAAAGTCCGTAGGAATAATTATATGAGGTATATCGTAATCGACGTCTTTTTCGATATATACGTGTTATTTATTCCTCAGAGAATGAACTTTGCGACCATTAGTGTTCATGTCGGCCTCGGACTATCGTTCCGCGGGCGAGTTCCGCGATCGTTAACCAAGTGCATTGTATGCCTGACTTCTATCATCACTGCTTTTCACCGCAAACGCGCGCACATGTAAGGCATTCGATACATGTTTTCACATGACAAGAATGCCAATCGATATCTCAGCTACGTAGCTAAAGTCCTTTGGTCCTTGACCTTATATATCCTTAGGCCAATAACAAAAGCTATTAATTATATTTTAAATAAAGTAACTTGTACAAGTACAAGAGTATATTTTAAATAACATAACGTGTCATAAATTACAAGATTGTTGAGATAATATAGTAATAAATTATAAAATATAATATTGTTTAGTTTAAATAAACGAATTAAAATTAACAAGAGTTAAAGTTCAAGTGTAAGATTGATGATAATTTATAAAAAAATATTTTAAATATCAAGTTGTTGTCTAAGTGGATTTTGTATAAATAATGAATATCCTTTTTCCTTGCACTTAATCATAAAGCGCGTTCTTGAAATGTTTTTTTTTTACTAAAATATATTACCTCTTTGTATTCGTGAATAGAGATAGGAATAAATGAAATGTCATAATCAACACGAGAAAAGTGGCCGGTGAGAGAAAAATGATAGTGTGTTATTACTGTTCACGCTATTTTTCCTGTCGTACAAGTGACACGTTAGGCGCGATAGATATCGGAGACAGGCCCGGTATGTTTTACATATTATGTAGTGATTGGCGTAAGAACAGGAAGCACTCTTATGTAAGAAGGAGTAATCGCCACATATTACATACCTGCGTGCACACGCATGCTTTTTTCACTTATATACATTTCGTTATATTTCTGTTTGGACAAAAATTGACTATCGAATCTTATTATCGCGGATATGTTACATTTGGCACTCAAATAAGAATTGTAAATTTCATGTGAAAAGTAGTTTCCAGAAAATCGTTCTTTGCCAAGAAGAGCGATATACATGACAAGATTAATATTTATGAGTTAGAAATTTAATACGAAAAATGTATTCTTTTCTTTCTCCCTTTCTAAAATAAAAGAAGTGTATATATATATATATATATATATAAATATTTAAAAG
>VBVR01004287.1:0-14579 GCA_011638315.1 Tetramorium parvispinum
TGTACCATATTCGACAATACATTTGTATCTGAGATCATTCATATTTTTCTTTTTTGCTTTAAGACACGGATATTACTGGTATAATTACTCAGATGTGTTCACAATAAATAAATTTTTATCTACAATACATCGCACACAGTGTATATACGTCCACTGAGAAAGAAATATAGTTACTTTTGGCCTCAACCACAATTTTATAATTATTTCTTACGATAATTATAATTAACATAATGATGCATATAGTTAAGTAAATTATATTTATTGTTAAAAATAATATAAAATTATGATTGAGATCAAAAGTAATTATATTTTTCTCTCAGTGTAGACGTTAAATTCGAAATAACTTTTCTGTTTTTCTTTTTTTTCTTATTTCTTCTTTTATTATATATATTATATTTTTAGAGAGACTCAATGGCACGTATGTTTTAGTTTTAGTAGATAGCATGATTTCACCACGTAGCTTATACTGTACAGTTACTGCTTCGTCAGAGTTAATACAAGAGATACATTTAATTATGCGCAGCACGCGAAGACGATTACGCTAATAATATTACTAAGTATTTATAAGAAGTTTAATGGCTATCCGTATCATGTTTATTATAATCGCCGTAATTTTTGTACACTGTACCAAATATAAAGAAATGGAAGATGCACAGATACGGCGAAGAAGCAAAGGCGCTTCTTTGAATTTCATTATATGAGACGGTAAGATAATTAGGGGCGCAAGGAAAAATGATGGCTAATAACAACTTAATGGCAGATCGGCTATTAGACTGTAATATTACTTATCAAGTATAGAATGTAAAATAGTGAAATGATAAGATAAGTATCAGCGAAATATAAGTCTAATCCAGATATTATACGTTTCGATTGTCGCATGCATGAGCGACCGCGGCACAAGTCTGATTCGCAGCAAAACGAATCACAGTCGGCGGACGGTCGGTTGATGAAAAGCTACAATTCGATTTGCTATGAAAGTAAGAAATTGCTACTCCGATCGCTAGAGATTACATCGTAAAATTCTCGCCAGAAAAAAGAGCAGCTTCTCTGCGCTCGTGATATATTGATTGTATCGTAATTTATCAAACTGTATTTCCTTTAGCGATTTAACCAGTGTCGTTGTCACTTCCAACGGGCTTTCATTGCAGAACGAAGTCAACCATATCGAAGATTTATTTGTCCATTTAGACCGGATCTTTTCCATCGGAGGCATATGGCCGTTCAAGCGGACGTACGTCCGTTTCGCGATTTACATCTCGCACTTCACGTTTTACCTCGTTATGGCGTATACTGATTTTTACGACGTGTTCGGCAATCTGGAGCTGATGGTGATGAACCTCGTGGAAACGGTAGCCTACTCCATGACGTTCCCGCTAGTGTGGCTGATACGCTGCAGTAATTTGCTGAAGCTCGTGATCGACGTGATAAGGAAGGACATGGTAGAGCGCAAATTTGAGAATTCCGAGGAAGAGAAGATCTACTACAATTACAATTTCATATCCAAGGTATTCACGTACGGCTCGATGATCGGTATGTTCATCACGGTCGTATCACTCTATCTTAGACCGCTCGTGTATCTCTTGATGACTACAAATCAAGGTATGTGAAATTTGTTAAACTTTCTCTTGCTAATCATTGTAAAAATATATCGTATCTGTAATAAAGAGATATTTAAATCATATCGCCTTTAATTACATTAATATTCACCAATTTTTAAATTGTAATAGAAGTAAGTTGCTCCGTATATTTCAAATATTTTTATTACCAGTATATATTTTATTGAAACAGAATTTTGCCACTAATGTTTCTCCGTTTTTTTTTCCAGGATTACCCAACGGTACGAAGTCGTTCATGTTACCCTACAGAGTCCATTCGTTTTTCGATACCAGCGATATTCAAATATACGTGTTGATGTATCTCTATCTATTTCCGATGATTTACATCTCCGTTTGTCACATGGCAGCGATTTGCCTGATGGTTATCTTAGTATTTCACATTTGCGCCGAACTGTCCATCTTGTCATATCGTATCAGACACGTTGGAGAATATTCGGAAACCATGATAGTAGATAGAATTCGTAGCTTCGTTCGAATGCATCTCAAGATAATATGGTAAAAAATGTTGCAGTCACGTGTGTAATAAGCAATAGATCTCTTTGCTTATAATTTTTGTCTGTTTTCTCGGTACGTAATGCTATCGGAATATAACGATGGTTAAAGGATGGCGAAATCTGTGGACAATACTTTCAATTTGGTTCTTTTGGATGAACTTCTCGGTAATAGTGTTGTACTAGCTATCTCACTGTATTACGTTATAATGGTATGTTACATCATTGAATATTATTATGAAGAATTTAATTTAGCAATGTTAAATGTCAATTTATAAAAAATATGTTGTTATAACATTTTAATTTATGGCAATCGAATTCACTTGACATTATACTATTTATATTTTCTTTCTCTATAGAGATATATTAAAATTTCTCCTATTTTTTCCTCCTTTAATTGCAGCAAACAAAAATAGCGTTCAATTTCCTATTATACTCTCTTGAATTTGGCTTCTTATGTTCAATAGAAATTTATACATACATATATGCTAAATTTGTTAAGAGAAAATAAATTTTAAATTGTTCAAGGAATGTCATCAAAATTATATTAATTATATTAATTCAAATTAAAGTTACGAAATATTTTATATTTATTCTTACAAGTAACACTTTATATCTTTCAGAACTTGGACATTGCAGAAATAGCGACCTGCTGCACCTTCATTTTTTTCGCCATCATTGCGCTTGTTATGCTCTTCGGATATTGCTTGATCGGTGATCAACTAACTCAACAGGTATCGTTAAGAAAGAACAAGCAATAATATCGGATAGAGAAATCAACCTTTCTATAATAGCAATAAATAAGTGCAATTAAGTAGACCCATTTAACAAAATTTAATTAATAAAAAAAATATTTTTTGAAAAACATGTAACTTTTTCTTTGCTTTTTATATTTTCTATTCTATTTTAAATAAAAAGTTTTTAACATTTTTCAAGAAATTAATGTTTAGAGGTAATATTTTCTTAAAATATTGTTTTATATTCTTATTCAACAAGGATTATACACATTAAAATAACGTAATAAAGCGAGCGCTTGTATTTTTCTGATTCTTGTAAGAATAATTCCTAATAATATATATTAATTTTATCGTAGTTGTTACATTCAATTGTTCGTTTTTAGTGCATAAGCGTGCAAAATGCATACTATGAATGCAACTGGTACGAAATGCCGCTTATTTGCAAGAAGTGCTTGCTAATATGTATGATTCGGGGTCAATTTATGCTCTACTTAACTGCCGGAAGATTTTATATATTTTCCTTAAACAGTTTTACGGACGTAAGTATGTTGAAATAATATTTTCACGCGTGAAAGTAATGAAAAATTTGTTAAATCGATATTATAATTTATAATTGTTGGTGATTATAGTCGTAGAGCTTATATTCAAATTATTTTAAAGCCGTACTTAAAAAAATGGAAGTTACACATTCCAGTGAGAAATGGTGATCAAAACGACAACGAATCGATGTCAACGTGATGCCTTTTCGACGCAGAAGATATCAAATCGATATCGATTCGACATCGATTTGACCAACCATTTCTCACTGGGATATATGCTCTTCATTGTTTTGCAAAACATTACTTTTATTTTTAAATATATGGATTTGAAATAATTTGGAAATAATCTCTTCGAGTAATCTTTTTCGAAAATTTTTAATCGACAATTTCTTTGCATTAAATAATTTTATATGATATATGTATATTGATGCAGGTTATCAAAACTTCCTTGGCATATTTGTCGATGCTACGTACTCTTTTATGAAGAATTGTGGGAAGATTTATATATGATTCACAATATTAAACGAATCTGTGTACTACAGATAGAAAAATACACTAGGATACGCGCCATTTTGCCATATTGCAATAAAATATCATAAAATATATCAATTATTGTTATTTACAGTATATAATTTGTCCCAAAAATCATAGTAGAAAAGTAAAATAAATAAAATAAAAGTCAAACATCAAATTGATTTTTCATAAAATTGATCGAACAAAAATCTATCGAAAAGTAAGAGAAGTAGTGTATATTTTTTCAGCCATAGTTACATTGTCCACTATTTTTGGAAATTTATAAAGCTGTATTATTGCAACGTGATTATTCCTATAACCAGTTGGCAGCAATTTATGTTCGTAATCGTATGGATATATGTACATCGATATTAAGAATCAAATGAAGGATAATGTGATCGATTTTACTTTGGATTAAAAGCACATGTAGCTTGAATCACACTTAAGTGCAATCATAAGTAAATTTTACCTAATTTATTCTCAGATTCTATAGACAGTTCTAATAGCACTGAAACGGAGATTATTTGCGTCAGTTTCTTATATTCAGTGCAGTTTTGTGTGAGCTCTCGAGGAAAGAACAGCTTAAAACGCGATGCAGATGAGTGACAGATTGTCATTACAATAAATCGTAAAGAATTATAAGACATTACGTCATTTGACAATTAATTATAGTAACTTTTATTTTATGTTTTTTCTTTAAATTTATGTCTATTTATACCACAATACAGATTAACTTGAATCTTTGTTTAGCTTACTTTTCATCCTTTTCTAATTCGTAGGAGTAGAAAGAAATAAAAAATAAGTTAAACTGAGATTAAAGTTGCATTGGTAGAAATAGACTGTATTATTATAGACATTAGACTGTATGACAAAGTATTGTCTCCGAACAAACAGCTAACGCCGAAACTAAGTCTTTTCAGTGAATTTCAGCTAAATTTTTTTCAGAATTCAGGAAAACTACCTGGATCTCTTTTTTCTTCATCAGTGATCCCGAACACGTGATCGTAAGCTTGACAACACGGCGTCCTCACAGATGCTTATGCCAACAAGTCTTCTGCGTTTATATAACGACTAAATTGATGGGATCGCATAACGATTGCTATAAAGGACTTTGATAGGACAAATTATAAACCCGACGAGATGAAAGCATACATGACCTGTAAAGCCATAGATCTTCGTCGAGTTGTTGCTGGCGTTCGTCTAGCTAACGGAAAGTTTCATTGTATCATTAACTCCGATTATAATTATCCTCAGAAATGGTGAGTCATGTTCACGCTTTTATATAACTTAATCAGTCCGTATTCAGGAGAATTATGTAAAATACGTAAAGGAATAAAATATCATTAAATGTAAACGGATTTGCTGTCCCTCGTATTTTTCGTTTTACTTGATTTCGCGGAGTAAATTTTCACATTTATAAAAAATCGTGTTTTCATCTTCAAAAGCATAAAACTTTCATATTAATAGGTATACTTCTTTGAATTTCAAACAAATGCAAAAAGCAAAAATCTGATTTACCATGAATTTCTTTAGTGCTGGTCTACAACTTTACTTTAAGAAAATATTTTAGCTCTAAGCCGTAAACAGTAACCAATCACAATCGATTATTCTGCTTACATTCGATTGTGATTCGTCACAGCTTACAGCTTAGAGTTAAAATATTTTCTTAAAACAAGATTGTAGACCAGCACTTACGATACTAATACTAATAGTTGAACGGTTTTGTAATTTTTTACATTTTACAGAAAATATAATCATATTTTCATTTTTAAATATGTAAAATCTACATACTTCCTTAAGTTTGAAATAAATACAAAATGCAGAAATTTGATTTATCGTGATTCTTTACGATTTTAATGCTAATAGTTGAATGAACTGTATTTTAAGATCAAAATAATAGATTTACAATAGAACTAAACATAATTCAAATATGATCTCTTTACTGTTTCATCATTTAGCTTATTATCTTATTGTCACTATATCATGTTCTCAATAAAATAGATAAGAATGCATACGGATACGATTACGCCTTGCAAATACCATTCGTCATAGTCAGCAATTTCGGACAAAGCGCCGCTGATTGTACTACGATCACCCTTGTGATCATATTTGCCAGATGTCGGTTCCCGCTTTGGGTATTAATAATAGATTGATACCTAGCTCTCTCTGTAATTGCAGGCACGACATGCGACACGTGACGCGCATGCATTTACAATGATTATTGCGGTAAACTCTTGCACATGCAAGTGATAATTTTTCATTAAATTCTGAAGATTATTTATCGAGATTATTTATCAAAATCTTTCCTTTAATTTCATGTTCCAATTGGAACTGAAAAGTTTTAATTATTTTTTCGATACTTTCTTAAAACAAAGATTTTTGTTGAATAAATCTTTCATTTTATCAACATATTATTTTAAACATAAGAATGAAGTTAATTGTTAAGAGCTAATTGATTGAGAAAATTAATTTGAAGAAAATTGATTCTTATTTCCAATAAATTATGAATTATACATTTATTAATTTTCAAACACTGTAAATTCATTCATATAATATGAATTTTTTCAGACTGGGGCAAATAATGGAGAAGGTATATCTTTCACTTATCTTTTATGAATTACTTCTCTCGAGTGCGTCCTCAGTTATCAAATTTTAACGATGAGTCAATTGTATTGTATTGATTGATAATAAAACGTTTAATCTACCCCAATAAAACAGTACGTGAAATTCACGTTATTGCCAGACGGAATCCACGTTTGCACGTGGCAATAACGTGGATTTCACGTACTGTTCTATTGGGTATTTACATACCAAGAATGCCTTAAATGCACGATTTTAATTTTAATAATCTTTCGACTACTTCGAATTATTTTTCATATACATTTCTATTTCATTCCGAAAGAGATAACTTGATTTAATATTGTCTTAAATAACATAATATCATATATGAAAAAACTTACCGTGAAATTCATATGCCGGCAGCGCGCGTACTCAGAAGGAATATATTATTTCAAACGAATTACGAATTTCAATCGATGCGGTATAGTTGAAGAATGCACACGGGAAAACGATTGGTATTCTAATCGAGCGCACTTGGGAATAAAACACCATGTATCGCTTTCTGGCGTCGGCTAAGCTTTCACGAAGGGAAAAGGCGGTCGACTGTCTCACGCTCCAAGACAGACCGTAATTAAAGCCTCGTGAAGGTTACACATACTACGGTTTATACAAACTATTCAGTAAATATATAAGCGAATCGCATCGGGTATGTCACCATGTTGCGTCACAAAGACGGTCGTTTCATTGGTCGTTCTCCTCTGCGATTTCTTTAACAGCGCCTTCGGCCGAGGCAAGATTGTAAATTATTCCGAGAAAGATTAATGACATCATCTACTTTTTGGATGAAAAGTAAATGTAAAAGTGATATATAACACTTTCTGATAAAAAAGAATACAAAGTGTGTAAAAGGTGCATCATCGAGAAATATGTTGTATTAATATAAATTTTAATAAAGCAATAAATATTTTAAGATTGAAAAAAAATTGAATTATAAAAATATTTTTAAAAAATATTTTGCACGCTCGTTTTTAACTTTAAACTTATTTTCCTACAAAAGTAATAATATAAAAAGATTGATAAAAAGATTATGTGCAAAAATGAAATTTTTCATATTATCTTTCAACGTTCAATAAAGTAAATATTCAATGAGTGTAAAATACAACAATTCAATTTACGCTTTATTTATATTTCCACAAATTGTCTTTTATTACAAAAGATTTCATTTATTTATAACTGAGATGGCGCGTGGGATACATACACACGAGATTTTTGTCTACGTATGAAATCACGCAGTATTATGTTACGCAATATTATGTACAGATGCGAAATTTGTAATATAATATTAAAATCTAATGACAATTAGTGTAAGCTAGTTTTATGACTAAATTGCTGTTCTTTTATTATAACAATTTTAATTAATTGTTGCGCTCTCTTTTATTTATAATAATAGAGATGTGCGATCCCTTGCAGGATCCAAAATAAAATTAATTTAATATTTAATTTAAATTTATAAAATTGCAAATAATTTGCGAAACGAATGAGGTCACTATTTCGAGACACTCCCGAAATACTTCGAAAACATTTCACATAAAAAAAAGTAAAATATTAAAAAATATTATATGCATTCTGCACTTACAAGTATTACATTTAACGATTAATTTTTCGTTGTGTCAATAAATTTGGGTGATAGCTTTGTAATATTCAATTGCATCAATATTACAATTACAAAAGTACAAAAAAATCAGTTACATTAACAGCACTATATGTGCATTAAGATGCTTTGATAATAATGTGCTACGAAGTACCGAAGCACCGAAATATTAAAAGACGAACGGGAAATTGCTCGATAATAAATATTACTCCTGAAAATTCTAGAATAGCTATTATTCTTCTAATTACAATAATCACATAAATGTTTTCATCCGAAATATATATGTATTTTGTGATTATATTACGTAAGGAAGTTATTTCTCTTCTTTTTACGATATAGGGTAAACTAGAGTAGGGTAAACTATATCATTATTGGCCATTCACGCAATATTCACTTTCGTTATAAAATTATCAGTAAGCATCGCATCGAAAACAATATAGAAATACGTAAATGTAATCTAATCTTATCATAATTTTTATATCAAATTGAAATAGAGAATTACTGCTTTAATAGCTTTGTAAATCAAATGTCAGGAATTAAAATAGTTAATTATATTTCAGCATCCATTTATTACTGATATTTTCGAAATTTTGTACTATTTAAATTTTCTACTAACGTTAAATATATTATAAACGATATTATCAATCTGAAAATACAAATTCCTAAATTCGGATTTCTAATCATTTATTAAGACAAGCAAGTAGTGTAATATATAAATAAAATTATATAATTCTGCCAAGATTATCACACGATTACCATATCTGCAATGGCCAATAACTCTATGATTTATCCTAACAACGAGCGGGACTAGCGCCGCCTTTATCGGGGCTTATGAATGGAATTTTCATCGCAATATATAATTGAGCAAGAGGCAATAACGCTTTAGTATCTAACACGAAGTTCAAGTACATCAATCTAATAATATTGGAACAAACGATCGTCTAGGTGGAGCTTCTATATATTTGTGTGATAAAAGAAGAAAGGGAAGAAACAGCGAACGAACGAGATGGCACCCTGAATCAAAGAAGCACGGTCCGTGGCGAACAATA
Source organism: Tetramorium parvispinum (assembly GCA_011638315.1). NCBI lineage: Eukaryota > Metazoa > Arthropoda > Insecta > Hymenoptera > Formicidae > Tetramorium > Tetramorium parvispinum. Next base: position 9,156 of record VBVR01004287.1, read on the forward strand.
TTTAATTTGTCGTACAGTTCCTTACTACGTCGCATTAATTACATTAAATCGACGTGACGCGCGATAGCGCTTATGGGATTATGGAATGTACTTTCATCCTGAGCTATAAGAGTCTATGAATGAGAAAGGAGTGTCTACACAAGCGTTAGGAGTGAGATGCTCTTGTAAAGTCCTTTTTAATAGTCGACACCCCTGCGGAAGAGGCATTGACTTTGTAGACACTGCTCTTTGCTTCTGAGGGATGCTTGTGAGTGCTCGTCGAGGATTTTCTAAGTGGTTTCTGAATTTGTGTTGTTGACAGTCCACTAACTGGATACTTGTTCCTGCTGGACGTCGCGCCATTGCTACTCCGCGTACCGCTTTTCGTGGATGCGGCGGTGGACATTTCGCTGGGATGCTTCGGCAGAACAAAGGCCTTCGTCTGCTTCAGTAGGTATTGGTCGTTGCATAGCGCGGAAATTAATGGTAAATCTAAATTACGACTTTTCTCGCGAAGCGTTCGGATATCCAACATATTATCGCCTTTCCCCTCGTCATTCTCTTCTATGCCATTGCTAAGTTTCTTATGTTTGCTCGTACTCGTGGCGGCCAACGAGGAAGTTGTCGCTAAAGAAGACGACGGTAACGGCTGATTCTTTTCAAGATTCTAAAACAAATTACATACCATAATATTAAATACATATATTAAAATTGTAATTTTGTAAGAAATGTATATCCCAAGAGATTGTCTTTTTTTAAAGTCAGTGAAAAATTGAGATAATAAGATACTAATTTGATACACAAATGGTGAATTTTTGTTCTCAAGATTGTTTATATAAGCATATTTTTCCCCACAATTTTTTAATTCAAATTTGAAATTTAATATATAATGTATAAGTAATAATAAAAGTATAGAATAATGCAAAATATTTTCGCATAATTAACAAGAAAACTCAAATACTCTCGTTCTGACTTTGATGAACTATGATTACGATATAATACAAATTAAGTAATAGATTTGGCATTTCTTTTTGTATTACCTGTATTTCGTAGGGCGGCGGTGGTGGCGGTGGCGGCAGTCTACGATGCTTAGACTGCGGCAAAGATTGCATCTTGTTCGCAATTAAGGTATCCAAGCATTTGAGAATGTTCTCGTCGCTCCTAGTCCGCGAGAATCCATCCAATGTATGAGGATAAGCTAGCACAGGAGGCTCCCTTCTGAGACTGTGGCTGCCCGTGGACGAACAGGTTGCACCACTATACAGCGAGCTAGTGCTAGCAGCGTAGTGGCTGTTCAGATTGCCTTGAATATAATTTCCACTGCAACTACCGACATCGCTGGAGCTTAGATTCTGATTGGACGCGTATTTGGATTGCGAGGAAAAAGAGGAACCTGGAAGATAGGGTGTGCTACGATACATCACCGAGGACTTGCTGAAGGATGGATACGGGGGCGGCGGATAAGCCGCCATAGCCGCCAGAAGAGAACCCTGTTTGGCGTCGATGTACTCTTGTTTCGACACCGCCGGATCCTTGAGCGGAAACATAACATAATCAACGTCGGAGTAAAGTTGTTGTTTGTACTGTTCTATCTGTGACCGAGAGACCTGACTCGTATAAACGGTCGCCAGACTTGACGCTGGCTGTTGCGACGTTGGTGGTAACGACGACGACAACGACAACGACGACGACGACGGCGGTGGCGGTGGCGGTGGTGGTTGTCGCGGATGTACCGTGGGCGGTGGTGGTAGGGGAGGCGGAGGCGGTGGTGTTGTCAAATACGGTAAAAGTACCGGGCCGCCTCGAGAAGCGTGCACGTCTAGATAATTGTTTGGTCCTACCACGAGAGCGGCAACCGGCGCGTGCACGGGAGTGGGTTTCATCTTATCGCCTGGATAAGTAGGAGGCTGGATTCTAGGAGGTGGCTTCGGCGCGACATTCCCATCGTTGGTAGTCTTCGCGACCCTCGCGACCGAGCCGATCGCTGTCGATATGTCGGGATAAGGCGGCGGGGGTGGCGGTGGTTCTCGCGGCGTCACCGCGTCGTTTCGCGGCGGAGTGGGTGGTGGTATTTGAATCCTCTCTCGCGACGACGTGTATGGGGGCGGCGGTGGCGGTGGATCGGTTCGTCTGGGCGGCAACGGGACGAAGTCACCGCAGGTCGTGTTGTACGGTGGTGGCGGTGGTGGCTCACGTTCCCGAGCCAATTCCGGAATGCTGGACCTCTTCGAGACGTTGATCGTCGCGTAGTCAATGCTCTCTATCGGATAAGGGGGCGGCGGCACTTGCCGATCACTGTCAGTCCTGGGTGGCGGCGGCGGGGGTGGCGGCATCGTCACGTAATCGCAGTCCGAGTCCATCGAGGTGCTGATGGTCTTGCGCGGAGGATACCTGCCGACTATCAGGTCCGATAATTCATCAGCTGACAATAACGGCCTCACGCTGGACGGATCGCTGCCATCGCCTCGGAAGCTGCTCACGCTGAGTATGCTATTGCTACGCGAGCGCGAGTCCTCGAGTTGTCGATTAAGGGAGATCCCATCATCGTCGCCCTTGCAAAGACTATATATTGGCTCTTGATCTTCCACTCCGACATCTTCTGTATAAACGTCACTGCTTTCGGATCGTAATCCACTGTGAATGGTATAAAAACCGGACGTGATGGACGCCTCATCAGTGGTGGACTGAACAGAGCTCAAGGCACAAACGTCGCTCGCCGCCGAAGACTCGTTGGTATCGCCCGTAGGTAAATACATATCATCGCCGATTCTTTCATCTTGGATCTCACTGCTTCTCAGAGTATACACGCCGCTGGTCTCGCTCGCAATGTCAGTACCTAAGGAAGAACATTTGAAGATTTATGATTATACTACGTGCCCATGCTTAATTTGAGGAAGTGAATGAAAGAATGATATTGGCATTTGTATTCAGTGCACGTATTATTACAATAGTAAAAATCGAGGGGTAATAGAATACAGAGGGATAGTTCGGTCTAGGTAGTTTTAAAAGAGTTCTATAGTTTTGTCGACAAAGGCGGTTTCTAAACTGAAGCTGTTATTTGTTTCCTTATTTGCTCACCTGTGTATTTACCTGTCTTCTTACATCTATCATAAATAGCACCCGGGAAGCTAGCTGTCTCCGAGGAGATTGCTGAATTTTGTGCTGTATGCGAGTAGCCTAGCTCCAAGCTGGACGTCGCCGAAGTACGACGCATTCGCGACGTTCCGCCCGCGGATGTGTTAACGACGACTACCGTGCTGCAACTGCTGCTGCATTGCGAGCCCTCAGCGGCGGTAGCAGCACTTGACGCAAGACGTAGTACTACCGATGTAGAAGTCGCGTCGGAGCTGTCAATCTCTGAAAATTGTCCCGTTATCATGTTAGACTATATTTTCCTGCAATGGCCAGGAAGCAATCAAGTCAATAAGATATTGCCTGTGTCATAGATGTCTCTTCTATTCTAAGGAGACAAATTACATTTCAGCGTAAATGGATGTTTCCTTTTACTTCGCAAAGTAAAAATAGATTGTAATAAATAAAGTTCAAATTTAACTTTTTAAATGAAAATCTATTATACGGTAAAATTATTCACATTGTAGAATCCATAAATGAAGAGATAGTTTTACTTTTTGTTATAATAGAGTATGCTGTCGTGTATAAAGTAAAATTTTGTACTCAACTCAGCATTAAAATCAAGTTTCTGTTATTGACTAAACTTACCGTCAATAATAGAAACAGAAGAGGGTGGCATAGAGTGATTGTCCGTATCCCCATTCGTGCCATTTAAAACTCTATTCTGGCCATCCAAATAAGGTACCGTCTCGGTAAGACGTGGCAAACACTCGGTTGACGCTGGTGCGGTATCAGGCTCATCTTCGCTATGCACCCGATCGCTGACAATACCGGACGTTGTGTTCGAGGATGTACTCGAGATGACGGAAATTCGTTGGTCGCCGCGCGCACCGCGCGTCGTTAAACTCAACTTACATCGGGTAGGATACATGTAACAATCCCTCAAGACTTTCCGTTCTACAAACCACATTAAATCTATTATATTATGATATAATTTTTTCAAATATTTATCTTATTTCTTCATAACGGTCTCAGAGAAAAAATAAGAGAAAAGAAATTAAAAATTTAAATTAAAGAAAGGATGAGAAATATTATTTATACATGACAAAGGAAAATGGTAAGATAAGAATTGGGAAATATATAATAAGAAAAGTCTATCTTAACGATCGTTTAAATAGTATAATTGTAAGAGTCAACAAAGAATGTAAAATTGATGATATTGTGCGATTAATTAATTGCTTAATATGGATATTTAAAGAATGAATAAAAATACAAAGTTCACCTTCTTCCTCTCGTTTAATAGCTTCATTTACTCTAGGTGCTATAGCCATAGAGAACTGATGGGTATCACGGCAGAGTCCCAACAGAAGTTTGCTCTTGTCATCGCAGCCGCTGTAGAGGGTGAATTTTTCCGGCTGATCAACTGCTCGGATTTCGAATTTTTTGCGCTGCGTAAGAAATACAAATTGTTTTTAATCTCTAAATGTTCATAAATAACAAGAAATAATTTTTTTGTTAAAAAACTTTTTTAATTATCAGAGAAAACTGATTTATCTCAACATGAGAAAAGCATTTATATAATTTTTCATCTCTCTAAAATCATAATTTGACATTGTTGCTGCGAAAAAGTAGGTGCTTCGACGATGACATATGTTTCTTCACGCTTACATCGAAAGAGAGCTTGCCGATATTGTTCCAAGCGAAAACGCGCGGTGTTTCCGCCTCGGCGTAGATTCGCACTCCGCGAGCGCAAATTGCCAGGAGTATGCGTCCCGGCCCCGCCTCGTTCTTACTTCGGCGCAACCGATACAGGTGAGCGTTGAGCGGCGCCTCCAGCAGCACCGCCTCCCGGATGTATTGCAATTCTGCCTCTTCTCTGGAGAGCCCACTGTTCTCCCTGTGCTGGGCTGCAAGCACGGCGAGCACGTTCGACTCAAGGCACATCTGAGAGCATTCGAGACAGATTTAAACCGATTAAAGAGTTATAATCGTGATCCGAAGTAATTATGCAAGAATCACATTTAACACATTGCTGTATTTAAGGGGGAAAGTAATGGCACTGTAAAAAATATGATCATCAATCAATTCTTTTTATCATTAGGCATGTATAAAAGTAATGTCATGTAATGTCATCGAAACATATGAATATAAGATACTTTATATTATATATATAAATATATATGGGGCATTCTTTCTCAACGTTACACCCCCCCTGCCCATTTTACATTTTTGTTAAAAAAACTTTCTCTGGGCTCAAATTACAGCAAATTTTATCTATTTTTCCATGCCGTGTGGCAGTTTTAAAAAATTCAACATGGTTAACCAAAAATGGCGGATTAGTGTAACTGCAACTTGAAATACAATATTAAAATC
>VBVR01004288.1:0-14840 GCA_011638315.1 Tetramorium parvispinum
ATCCTGTTACATTTAATATGTATAAACATTTAATAACTTTTAATAATCTTACATTTCATTTTACTATGGTCATTTACTGGTAAGCGGTCAATTACTGGTCCGTTTACCCCTATATATATATATATATATACACTTTATTTAACAAATTTCTCTTTCGCGTTCTTTACTTTTATGTTTGAGTTAAGCTCTATCGATATGCATAGTTCACCACACAGACGCGTTTTCTTGGTCGTATAAAAGAGAGTACCGAATATTTGGGCGGTTAAATAATTTCCACATAGGTGTGAAGTCCGACGGAGTATTGGGCACTGATCCCTTGCTCGTGCATTACCGCGAGGAAAACGAAAGGCTGCAGAATGCAAATGAGGAACTGGCGGAAAAAGTTTGCAACCTCCGGGAGAGCCTCGCCGAACGAGATTGCTGCGACGATCCGTGCGAAAAAGTTAAATACGTGAGGGAAAAAATAGCAGCGCTGAGAGATCGTTTCGCTGCCGAAAAAAAACAGTAATAATACCTATTGACTATAAAATTCTAAGACACTTTAATTAGTCTTTTTCTTTCTCTCTCTACTTTAATGAGTGTAAAAGTAACTGAAGAATAAATAGAAAGAGAATGCTAAAAGGAGCTACTATAAAATTAATACTAAATTAATTGTTGAGGAATTATCGCAATGGTAAGAACAGACCTCTGTTTTAGACTTCGCGAAGTTGTATAGCTTTAAAAGGAGATTAATCACAGTTCGTCGGTTACGATATTTCCTCGAAAACCATCTATCTTCATTAAATGCGGTACGCCAATATAATTACGTGCAAACTGTTGACGTCGTGACAGAATGCGAGACACGATATCGCATCTGAAGCTGAAACTGGTGGAAGCCGAGGAGGATACTTCCTGTGCGGCATTAAATCGTTTGAGGGCAAAGCTTCGTGAGTTAATGAAAGATGGTCAGAAGGCCGATCAACAGGTGCCCGTGGTTGTCGAGAGATCAATGCAGACGTTGGTGGATCCATCAAAGAGCTACGAAGATCTATTACGAGCGGAGAACGAGCGCCTGCAAGCCGAACTGGCGCAAATTCGTCGTTCAATGAAGGAGGTTGTTACACCGCTCGCGGAAGAGAGTGTTCTGCCTTTACCTATGGACGAGGAAGAAACGGGCGAGTCGGTACTGCTAAGTCAGCTTCGTAATTGCGAAACGCTCCTGGCTGAATTGAAAACGCATTTGGACGAGAAGACAGCTTACGCGGAGGCTCTACGAAGCGAACTTGATCAACAGAAAGCCGCCGCCGCCGCTGCCGCCGCTGCCGCCGCCGCCGTCGTCGTCGCACCTGCATTAGGTCTGGATCAGGTGACCGTCAGCCCCACGGACGTGATGGATGAGATGCCCGAGATGAAGGAAGAAGTCGAGAAAGCCGACGATAAGGTATCTCTCTTTATTTCTCCGTGTTTGCAAATATCCGCGGTCGGTCGCGCGTACGATACGTTAAAAGTCATGAATGTTTTATGCCGACACGTATACTCCTGTTTCGTCGAGATGAGACAAATGCTAGAGGATGTTTATACTTGTCCAACTCCGTAGTAGTATTCATGACAATTGGGTGTTTGTTCGCAGATTACGGAGCTTCTCGAGAGCCTGCGGCAGTCGGAACTGGTTGCGCTGGGCGTGAGTAAGTTGCAGAGCGAGATCGAAGATATGAAGTCCCAACTGTATAATCTTGAGACGGAGAAAAAGGAACTTCTCGATGAGCTAGGCAAGATACGGGGTGCGGTGTCCGAGAGAGATCATCGAATAAATGAACTGAACAATGAAAGCGCGTCTCTGAAGGAGCACATTAAGACGATAAAATCCGAATGCGACGAATTAAATATTAAGAATGCGTTATTGGACAGTGAAATTCGAAAAACGCAAGAAGAGTTGAGGAGAATGCGAGAGGAAAATAACGAGTTGAAGGGCGAGATCGATAAGTTGAATGTTGACCTGCGCCACGAGGTAGAAAAATTTCAAGTGGCGCAAAAAGAGCTGAGGGGCACGAGGGACGATTTGCATAGTCTTGGGGCTGAAAATGAATTCTTGAAGGAGACATTGGAAAATGCTAAATTGGAGACTAACGAACTTAAAGAAGAAAATGTTGCTTTGAAAAACAATCTTGATAACATGATTAAGGAACTGGAATCTTCGAGAAGGGAAAATAATAATATTAAAGAAAAGATAGATCAATTATTATCCGAGAATAAGCATTTAAGAGATGAATTAGAAAAGCGAGTGGCGGAGACGGATCAATTAAAATCCGAAGGGATTGCACTGAAGGACGGTCTCGATAGACTACTGCAAGAAATGGACAGATTAAAGATTGAAAACGGTAAACTGAAGGAAGAAAGTGCTGTTGTTAAAACCGAAAGAGACAATCTGACAACTGAAAGGGATAACTTGAAATCCGAGAACAGTCTTCTTAAAGACGACTTGTCTAAGACAAATGTAGCGTTAGACGACGCAGAGAAACAATTGAACAAATTTAAAGTCGAGAATGGAGTTCTTACAGAAGAATTGGAGAAGGCTAATGTAAATAATAACAAGTTACTCGCGGACTTCAATACTTTGCAGAGCGAAATAGCAAAGTTGAAGTCGGAGAACAGAAAATTGTTACAAGAAGCGGATGATGGGAAAGAAGAACTAACAAAGTTATTGTCCGAAATAGAAACTCTGAAAAAGGAAGTAGATAATACAAATAATAAATTGACGAGGGCAAATAACGAGGTTGCAGATTTGCGGCAAGAAATGGCTGGGTTAAATAATGAACTGAAAGAGGCAAAAGTTACAAATGAACAGCTAAGAACAGACGTTCACCGAACAGAAACGGAGAACAAAAATATTAAGACGGAAATGAATAATTGTAGAAATGAAAATGATAAGCTAAACGTGAAACTAAACGAACTGAAGGAACAAATAAATTTATCGACGGACAAAGTAAATAAATTAAGAAAACAACTCGACGATGCCGAGGATCGAGTAAAGTTTCTTGAGGCTCAGATCGCTAGTTTACAGACTGGTGAGAGCAGGATGCAGAATGAGATCAACGCTTTGCAAAATGAGATCAGTAAGCTGAAACTAGATCTAAGTGCAGAAACTACTGCTAAACGAGACATTCAGGAGGAATTAGCAGCGTTAAAGAACGAGATGAAAAATTTGATCTCCAAGATCGATGAGATGAAGGCGCAAAATCGTGTCCTGAAAGAAGAGAGAGACGCCCTCAAGACGGAGCTGTTGAATCTGGGCGAGGAATCATCGAGCCTAAGGGCTGCGAATGTTGAGATGACGAGCGAGATTAATAATTTAAAACCGGCTATATCTGATCTTCAATCGCAATTATCTAAAGCGGAAGAAGATATTGAATATTGGAAGTTGGAAAATTGCAAGCTTAAGATGGACGCAGATAAGTTATCCGCCGAGAATGAAAAGACAAAGGGAGCTTTAAACGTCTGTAAGGTAGAGATAATTAGTTACGTATTCCTCCTGTAACTTCTTGTGCCTTTGATAATAATAATCACATTGAAATTCATAGGTTGAGCATCAGGCGTTAGAGAAGGAGATAACGAATCTTAGAAATGAGAAAATTAAGCTCGACGGAGAAATCGCGGAGCTTAAAAATCTGTTAGAGAGACTAAATCTGTCTTCATTCGCCGAAAAATCCGCTAAAGAAGAAGCCGTGGAGGAATTGACCACAGTTAAAAAAGAAGTCGTTGCATTGAGAGACGAACTTCAAACATTGAAGTCTGAATTGATTAAATTAAGAACAGAAAACAATAAGATAAGAGATAAGGAAGAAAGCCTATTACGCCAAGTATCAATAGTAAACACAGAACTTGCAGAGGCGAAAAATGAGATATTAGCTTTGAAAGCAGACAATGACATGTTAAAATCAGAAACAAGTATGTTAATGGCCGATAATAAAACATTAAAAAATGAATCAGATAAGATAACATCTGAAGTTGACGAGTTAAAACTGGAGAACGCGGGTCTAAGGCAAGAACGAGAGAAATTCGAGAAAGAATTTGGCAAACTGAAGGGCGAGGGCGATGAACAGAAAGCTGAAATTAAAGGTCTGAAGTCTAGCCTGATAACCGAACAGGCATTATCAGAAAAAATTAGATTGGAATTATCTACTAGCCAATCGGAAAACGATAGACTGAGAGCAGAATTGGAAAAGCTGCAAAGGAATTTGGATGCTCTTGAACTGGCGAATCGCAAGTTGAACAGTGAAGTGGAGGATCTAAAGAAAACGTCAGTCGACGCGCAAAACAAGGTGAACGCATTGCAATATCATGTGGATGCGTTGCTAGAGGAGAAGGAGGCACTTCTGAGTGAGTTAGGCGGTCTACGAGCGGAAGTGAGTGGATTAGGTAAAGAAGTTGTGTCGGCTGAAACTGCGAAGGAAGTTGCTGAGAAAAAGGCGATCGTTCTAAGCGGTGAATTAATGGAGCTGAAGGATAAACTGGATAAAACACGTGTGGAAAATGAGAGTTTGAAGCAAAAATTGGACGACGCGGCTAAACGATATGCTGCTTCAGAAAATGAGAATGACGCTCTGAAAATCGAAAATATGAAAATAGTGAGAGAACTCGATTCGTTCAAGATGGATTTAACAGAAGCGAGGAATGACCTCGATAAATCCGAGAATCAGAACAGCGAGTTAAAAGCAGAGATCAATGAACTGAAGAAAGTACTTGGCGATGTCGAAACGAAGATTAAATTTCTGGACGGACAGCTTGTTGGCTTGTCGAGTGAGAAAGAGAGGCTCGAAAAAGAGGCGAGCGACATAAAAATGAGCGAGAGTGCCGCCTTGAAGGAATTGGACGCTTTAAAAGATACAATGGCCCAATTGCGAGACGATTTAAATAAATGTAGAGCAGACAACGAACGACTAACAATCGAATTGACCGCTTCGGAAAATCGAGCGTTAGCGATACAGAAACGCTTCGAGACGACCGAACCGGAAAACGGCGAATTGAGAAAAGACGATTTGATAAAAGTAAGGACGGAACATGATAAAGAGTGGCAAGATTTAGAAAAGTTAACGACAGAAAACGAAGAATTGCGGGATGAGCTAAGAAGGGCGCAGAATGAGATCAATAAATTAAAAGAGAATATTGAGAAATCGAAAGGCGATTTTATAGAGGATGTGGACGATATCGACAGGTTTGGAAATGAATTGAAGAAATTGATGATCGAGATAGACAAGACGAAAGAAGATTTAAAGCGCGCGACGGAAGAGAATAATAAATTAAAAATGATCAATGATGGTCTCGAATTAGAACTAGGTCGTTTGAGAGCACAGCAGGACGAAATAAAAGATTATCCTGAGCGACTCGATGGGGAAGTTAATGGAACGAAGGACCAAATCCGAAAACTGTTTGCCCAAAATAATGCGCTGAAAATTGAAAACATGGAGCTGAAATCCGGATTGGATGATTGTCAAGCGGAGAAAGAGCGTTTAAACGACGAAATTAATAATTTGCGGAGCGGAAAAATGGAATTTCTGAGATCCCTCCCCACCGCCGCAGGTTTGTACTGGGTTCTTTCAATATATTATTGGAAGATATTAGCGCGGCTATTTAAATCAATGGATACAATTTAGTTGCGTAATGCGTTTCATTCATTCGGTGGTTTTCGGCAAATCTTTTTCTTCAATCTCTCATTGAATTTAGCCGCATTCACATTAAAGGAAAGACATCTTTGTAATTCCAGAGGCTGGCGTGATTAAACCGGATGAATGCGGCGACTTCGTTAAGGCGAATGAATTACTGAAGAAGCAAATTGAAAAGCAATATGACGGTAAAAACTTGCATAAAAACTTTTTCAACTGTTTTGTCACTCCGCAGTCAGACAGTTTTTATCGCGCCGTGAGAAACGCGGATTTCCTTATTCATAGCCCGTAATTAGTCCGGCTAATATCTTAATAAGTTAAGCATTTCCATAAACTTGCGACACTCGAAGGCGACACTTTGCAAATTGTTATAATCTATTAATTACGCGACGTCAACAAAGGTCGCATGTCAGTTTTGCGCGGGAAGCTAATGGCGTCTAGACAAATTTTGAGATACATAGAAAGTGACACGAACAAACTCTGATTACGTAATTTCTGCAAGTTGGTTCTGCATTTGTTCTCGGCAACACAATAGCTGTGCAACGCGTGCGTGATTATATACAATTTGTGGACGGCAAAATTCCTTCGAAACCCGCGATGGCGACGACGTTGGCGATGGAGGATGATTTTGAAATCGAGCGCTGGACCGTGCCGTCCATCGTGGAACTATTAAGAGAATCGCAAAAGTTGTCGGAGAATATCTATCTGGCCGAGATCGAAGTGCAGGTTATCGATAGACTGCTGAAACTGCTTGACGCTTGTAGAAGAGACAATGAGAATTACATAAAGCAATTATCGGTGAGACTAATGACAGATAGCCTAGTTAGTCTAGTATACGTCTTGTTTGATGATTTATCCGGAAGATAATTTGAATTTTCCGGCTTGCATATTAACGCTGGAAATGAATCGTTTCTAGGAGCTCGGTGTGGAAGTTACCAAAGTTGCAGGTGTGGATAATGGCGATGAGCTTGCAGCTTTTGACCCTGAATCTTGGTTGAAGGTATGTACGTGCGGTGATAAGAGTTCATCCTGCTTGTCCGCGTTTACTTCTTTATATCTATTAAATCTCATATTAAATCTCGTTTCTTTTCTCCTATTATCGACGCGTATTAATAAATGAATGAAAGTCAAAACATTTGTTTTTGTAATTTATGTACAATATACAATAATTAAAAATCAAAGTATATTCATAACGCACCAATTGGATGTTAATTGCCTCTCATTTCAATTAGTTCAAATAATTATTAAGTTTTGAATTGCATTAATACTATTAAATATTATATATAAATGAAAACATACTTTTCCTAAATATTTATATAATATTATATCAATGTATATATTACCAGAATAATTTAACAAAAAACAGAAATGATTCACTCACTGATAAAATATTTGTGTCTATCGCTTCCAGTCTTTGACACTGACTCAACTGGCTGAACTGCACGATAAGATCTGTCTGCTGACTTCAAATATGGTACAACAAGATAGCAATCGTGCGGTCGGCGATCGATCAGCGATTAATCGGGACCACCGTGGCGATCGGCTACGAGCAGATTACGACGCTTTAAATCGGCGGATCGCCGCCTTGCAGAAGCAAATAGCCGAGAAGCAGATTGAGGCGGGGTGGAAGCTGCAGGAATTAAGACGGGCTCTTCGTCTCGAGCAGGCAAACCTGATTCAAATCTCCGACCGGATGACTCTCGAAAAAAGGCGCAACTTGGCTCTCCACCTTACCATGGATGATTCGGCGTGATGTTTTCTTTTCAATATCATCGGATGTGTTAAAAGTGACGCTTGCTTCAAGCAAGTTCTTGTTGCCGAACTAATAACGCGCGACACGGCAAGATGTTTTTTATACTCTTTTCTCGGATTACAGTGTACAAAATAAAGAAACGAATTTGAAGAATTACGTGTGAATCAGAATAATTTATACTACATTTAAGACCGTTTGTTATTTTTGAATAGCTTCTATAATTATAATTATAACATCACACTGAGAGGAGATCAAATATAAAATAGGGCACACTTCAATTATTACAGCTCTTTCAAAAGACCCCCCCATACGCTTTCACGTTCCCTCTTGCTACAATCCGAATAGACTGCAACAATCTCCTAGGCATATAATTGTGATAACGTATCATATTCAGTAACAACGCGGTTTTGTTGCTAATCACGATCGAACAATAACAACTAATGAGAGCCGCTTGTTTCGCGGCGCATGCTTGTGCACGCCACCACGTGCGATAACGTGATTTCCTGTTTCATTTCGGAGGTCGCGTTGTTCGATCGAAATTAATTCAATTGTACCGTACCGCATCCGTACCCACGACTTTACTCGGCTCGTCGGTGCGACCGCCGACGCGCGGGTGTGCACGCGGGCTCAATAGGAAGGCGAATGCCGTCGACAAAGAGTAAACATATAATTGAAATGCGCGGGTAGATCAAACGGTAAATGAATTGTCGAAATCCGTTTAACTGTATGTCCACCGCGCAGAATTGAAATAAACTCGTAAAACGCCGATAGCGATCTGCTGGAAGAACAGGCGCTTCAATACGACGGATCGTCGCATTGCGAAAGGTGTATCTTTCTTTCTTCTCCTCTTTTCCCTCCCTCCCGTTTTCCAAATAGGAAGAGTTTTCTTTCATTCAAGTTGTATAGTCTCAGCTTGCAATCTCGGTATATAATATTCTAATTACACACATGCCATTATAGATATGCTCACAAAATTGTGGCAGGGTATATGAACTATATGAACTTTGTACTGTAACACATACGATGATAACGATACAATTCATAAAGCGATATTTCATTCGCTGACACTCGAAGACAAGCTATGATTATACAAAACATGCACTTATATGACAATTAACTTGAAAAATGTAGGCAAATTTTTATGATGTTAATCATTATATATAATAAGATTCCATTATGCAATAAAAGAATTTTCATAAAATTTTACGACTACATTTTACTACATGATTGAATTTTTCATTAACAAGAGAGACTTACGTCACAAATGAGATTGTAAAGAAATATAAACAGGTTATAATATTTTCTTAATTGAAATACATTTTCAATAGTTATTTAAAGATTTATTTTAAGGTAAGCACAGTCTAGATGAAAACGAGTTGACGAAAAAACGTCGAATATAACTTTTTCTTTTTATTTATAACTATGATTATATTTACAATTAAGTTTCTCCCAGGAAGATATTAGCCTTATTTAAAATAACTCGTATAATTCTGTTTTATAATTGCAATTTTACATTGTACTCTTATAAAAAATTTTTAAAAATTGTGCACACGTGTAAGATGTAATCGTTAGTTGCACAACTTGTTCTTATTTCGATTCAGATTCACATAACGACGATGGCATAAGATACCAACGTGGTATTAGTGAGAAATTGCAACGGAGAGATTTATGAGAGTTTAAAAATGACTTTCTGCATTTATGTGCTTAGTTTGAGCTTGCGTATCTAGCCATCTTTCGTTTCTACCAGCGTGCAACTTATTGCATTTCCATATTTTGTACCTGAGATTGGGATTCTAGAATCGACATTTAATTAAACATTTTGCTATAGTAACGCAACAACAGCAACAAGAACATTCACGAGTCAATTCTCTGAACAAATCATATTAATTCTTTTTCAATAATCTTTTCAATCCTTTCTTAGGACCTTTTCAAAGGATGGTTATCTGTTTGTATTAATCTGTTCTAAATAAATGTTATTTGGACTTAAAAAAAAATATTAGGATTATTAGAATAGACAAAATAAAATATTACAAAATAATTTTTTAAATATGTTTTTAATCCTTGTATTTCTAAATTATTTAACAACAGCAAGAAAATATTTATTTGTATTTTTGGGTTACATATTACATGACAAATCAACAATTCATAAAAAATATTTAAAAATATTTAAAAAATATATAATTATGAATTTTTCGTAACTGCGTCAAATAAAAAACAATGATATTTTACTATCAAAAACTTTTTATATATGATAAATACTACTTATTCAATTGTAAAATCTTTATAATTATTTATATGAAATTATAAAAAAACTAATATATATTCACAGATAAAAAATACATACTGCAATAATATATTATTTTATAATTCATACAACGTAATTACATGAAAATGAAAAAGTTAAATATAAAAATGACGGGTAGCTATAGTTGCATTTGTATAAGTGAAATTAAATAAAATATTAAAATATCAGAATACAGGCGATTTATACTTGTATATTAATTATACAATTTTAAATTATAGCGTTTTAATGTAATAAAATATCTTGAGAATATTGAATGCGCAAGAAGTCAATATATAACAACCTATGTTGTATTTATCTTATCAGTATTACAAGCAGTTTAGTATTTTTAAACGTGCTCTCGTTTTTCGTTTATCATATGTGTATGATGATATGTTATCTTTTCATGTATGCATTTCGAATAATAAAATATTTATAAAAGATTTATAACATCAAATTTTCATATATATCTCGCGAAGTTATAGATGTGATCTATTCAGTTATTGCGTTTATAAAAGTTTTTAATTATTTAAGATTTTATTATAAAGCTCTTTGCATTTTAATGAAAATTCATTGAGTTTCAACTTGTTGACAATTTATCAGCAGATAGGAGAATTTGGAAATCTTTAGAATGATTCAGCATATCTGTCAATCAAAATGATTAAACCATTGTGATGATAAAATGTCCTTCGGGCATGTTCTGAGTCATTCTCTCTTGAATCGTGTAACAGAAGTGACAGACTTGTGTGCAGTAAAGATCAAGTAGTGTTATTAACTAATCTGTTTCGTAAATGTTAAAGTGTTGCTTCGAACTGTTGTACTTGAACTGAGCTCTGAACTCTGCCATAAAATAAATTCAACAAAAATTAAGAACCAGATGCTATAATCGCATAAGTCGTAGTAACGATGATTACGAGCATGTTTGAAATTTTCTGTGCCTGTGTGGTAATCTTATATTTACTTTACTATTATTTGACCCTCGACTTCGACTATTGGACATCACGCGGGGTTAATGGGCCGAAACCTATTCCGTTTTTCGGCACCATCGCCGAATTCATGCTGGGCAAGAAAGCCTTAGGTGATATCTATACAGACATTTACTTTCGGTATCCGAAAGAAGCTATGGTGGGTACATTTATGAGAGGAAACCCCGTGCTCGTTCTGAGGGATTCTAAATACATCAAACAAGTGCTGATCAAGGACTTCGCCACTTTTGCCGATCGGCAGGGGACAGTTTATGAGAAGGTATTCTTCAACTTTATATAGGCACGTAATAGATCATCTTGTTTTCTCTATAAGTCGCGCAATTGTTAAACTATATATATAGAATATTCTTGGATCTGAATAAAATTCAGAAAATTTCAGAACTTTTTTTAGAGTACTGATTTGAAATATAATAAGAAAAAAATATCAATTTATGTTAATATATAGTTTAACAATCGTGTGCGACTTATGTACAATTAGAGAAAACTAGATGATAATTACGTATATAATCTATTCATCAGCAGATAAGAAACGTGTTTATATTTAGATATGAAAATATATTATCTATATGTGCATATATTATTATCTACGCGTATATATTATTTAAGGATAACTTTTATTTACTTAAATTATAAAATGGGAAGAATATTAAATATAAGAACAACAAACTATAATAAAAATAAAATATAAATGAGTAATATAAAATTTATCAGAAAATAGTTTCAGTAATTATTTCAAATAGTTATTTGTTTCTCTTTCACACTTTTTTTATTTAGAAATCAATTACGTATAAATCAGTTACCTATCAATCACATTAAATAACTTAGAAAATTAGGAGGAAATTGGAAAAGTGTCTATCTTTCTCTCTTTCTAGTATGAAGTTGAACTGATGTGTAAGTTTCGGGGTAGGCATTGATCACACGGAAACTTTGAGAGAAAACTTTCTAACATAATTCCCGCTTTCTAATACACTGATGCATAATTTATAGGCCGATCCCATGTCCATGCACCTCTTCAGGCTCGACGCTGTTAGATGGCGACCATTAAGAACGAGGCTCTCGCCCGTCTTCACGTCCGGGAAGTTGAAGGACATGTTTCACTTGTTGCTGAACTGTTCCGATTACTTCGAGAAGTATATGAACGAGATAGTATCTAAAGACAGTATCGTCGAGTGCAAGAATCTGACGTCCAAATTTACCATCGATGTGATCGGATCGTGCGCGTTCGGTCTCGAAATGAACGCGCTGAAAGAGGAACATAATCAGTTCCAGGAAATAGGTTTCAAAATATTCCGCAACACTCCAAAGACCGTGATAAGACTTCTGCTCAGAGAAATACCATCGATCTACAAGCGTATTGGACACATTTTTGACGATCATGACGTGACCAAGTTCATAACGGACATTACTCGGAATACTATAGAATACAGAAGGCGGAACAATGTGCGCCGACACGATTTCATCGATGCACTTATCGATCTCAAAGATAATCCCGACAAGCTGGGCACTAACAGTAGGAACATAATTTCTCTACTTTTCTCAGTCTAATTGCAATCTTAATTTGCGAATGTATTTAATCTGTCTTTATCATTAATTTTCTAGAATATATGTATTTATATTCATCTCCTTGAAAGAGATATTCATTGACATAGCATTAATAAAACAGATTAATCACGAATCGTGACGGAAATTAATATGAAATGATTTTTACAGATGTAACAGATGAATTCATTGCTGCACAATCGTTCGTATTTTTTGCGGCTGGCTTCGAGACATCTTCCTCTACAATGACTTATGCAATGTATGAGTTGGCGCAGAATCAATTAATTCAAGACAAAGTTCGAGAGGAGATTAAAGAAGTTCTTAATAGTACTGATGGAGCAATATTGTATGATAACATAAAAAAAATGACCTATTTGGATCAGATTTTTAAAGGTTTGTTTATATATTCCTCATGAAAAAATTTTCTAAAAATAATTTAATAAGTCAGGTTTATCTGCAAACATTTGTAAGCTTTACGAACTTCCTTCTCGATAAGATAACCCGGAAGTCAGAGGTGACAATTTTTGTAAAATGTTTATAGAGTTTCGACTAAAGTCGACTATCCGAAAAAATCTTTCTGCTAAATCAAATGTTTGTGCATGTTACTTTGCAGAGACTCTTAGGAAATATCCACCGGTAATGTTTCTCTCGAGGAGACCTGTAAACAATTACACTTTTGAGGGGACTAAAATCGATTTACGAAAAAGACTACAAGTCATTATACCCATTACTGCCATTCACAACGATCCTAATATTTATCCAGATCCAGAAGTTTTTGATCCTGAACGATTTAGCACGGAAAATATGCAGCAGAGAGATCCCATGTATTATTTGCCTTTCGGAGATGGTTCAAGAAATTGTATCGGTAAATTACGAAATTTATGGATAATCTTCTTTTTTGTTTCTTTTCCGTTGAATATGATATTCATTTTATGTATACGCACGCGTACATATTCATTAATAAGCACATTTGAGTTAAATATATCAATATGTTATATGCACTGTTTTTCTAGGGGCAAGGTTTGCTATTAATCAAACCAAGATTGGTCTGATTAAAGTACTAACGAATTATAAAATAGAAGTTTGCGAGAAAACTCCGATTTCACTTGTCCATAATCCACTGAGCTTTTTGATGTTGCAAACAACTCATGGTATATACGTAAAATTGACCAAGCTCGCCTAATAAGGTAATTACAATATCACGGAGTATATATTATAATATACATACATGTATATATAAATGAAATATACAGTACAAAAAAATATATGGAAGTGTCGTGTTCCGTGACATTTGTTACTTCATATTAATTTTATGCAGTACACTTTATTATTATAAGAGTAAAATTATCGAAATATATAATTTGCTATGTATGTAATATTATAATATCACATATAATTTAGTTAATATTATAGTAGTATATATAATTTTTTCCTAATGTTAAGAATTATATATATAAAAGAATATTTGTACAATTACTTAAGAAGACATTATTTCAACATTTTTTGTGTCACTGACCTGATATTAATAATACACTAATGAAAATTTCGTAATCAAATAAACAGACAATATCATATGTACACTTATTGTTAGCTTAATAATCTTTATTGAGTTTTAGTCTGCTTGTTATCACACAACATGAAATGAGATTACATGCTAAATAATTAATTATACTACTCAGCATAACGCTACTACGTAATAATATTGTTGCGCGTGCCTCCCGGTATACTCCTCGGCCGCGCGAGTCAGCTGGCGGTTCGACCGATATCTACGTTCGGACGCTTCGAGCCGTTGCTAAGAAGAATCAACAAGATTGACGCTATTCAGATTTGTGCCTGTCTTCGTGCTGACAAGGCTTGTCGAGATTATTACTCTGCGTTTTTGGTTAAACGTCTTGTATAATAATAAAGTTATCGTACAATACAATTCTTTCTTAATTCTGTGTTCCTTCCTTTCGCGAGCGCGTAATCGCGAGCGACCGGGAGTGCTTCCGCGAGTGCTGCGAACGCAACAATATTAAGAAACACTAAGAATATTTACAAAATTATGGAAAAGTACATTGTTGCAACGACATTATTTGTATTGATATGATATCAATTATTCGTGATAATGCAAATTTCGTAATCAAATAAATAGATAATGTATGTATGTACACTTGGCTTACTAATCTTTATTGAGTTTTGTCTGTTTTTCATCAGAATGCATATCAGATTATAATATAAGACGAAATGACGTATTAGATAATTAATAAAAAACTTTAACTAATAATTAATTAAATAATTCAGTATAATACTATATAATTTCAATAATACTAAAAATCATTTAAAAAATTTTTTAAATTAAAAAAAATCATTTTATTATCAATTCAAATAATTCGACAATGTGTCAGTTTAAATATACTGATATGTATTTTAATGACATGTATTTTAATAATATTCCTCATTGTTATGTTCCTCAATCATACGTCATAATATCATTTTCGCAATAATTCTTATTTAGAAACAACACATAACGCTGTAAATAGATAATGTTGTTGTGAATTTAAAATATGTGCATTATAAGTGTGTGTGCAAATATGTATAAATATAGTATTAATAAAAATATATATAAAATAAATATTAATATAAATTACGTTTTATTAATT
>VBVR01004289.1:0-14836 GCA_011638315.1 Tetramorium parvispinum
CCTCAATCTTCATGTGCGTACTTGTACTGACCAGACTGATCTGTATTGTAACACTTCTTTTGTTTATATGCACGCGCGATACTGTATGGTATCGCAGCAGATACGAAATTAGCATTACCGACAGATAAATTACTGATTTTACAGTGACATTTTATTTTCACTGACCATAATCAGTGAGATATAAGATAAAGAAACAAAAAGTAAACGTTTCTACTGAAGTTAAGTGAAATACTCACTGATTCCCAGTGAAAGTCTATTTTACTGTGTCAATCAGTAATATTTTCACTGATTCTACTTTAGAGAGTATATTTGAGAAAACCAAAAGAACTGTTTTATTATAAACGATATGAATTTTTCAATAGATTTATGCTGCTTTACCCTGAAAAGACAGCCCCTTAAAGTGTGAGTTTTTATTTTCAAAAATTTCAAAGAAAGATACGCTCATCTACGTAAGAATCCAACAACTTAATCTTGACCGAAATATCACATGTTTTCTTCCTCTTTTCACTGGTTCCAATTTTCCAACGTGCGTGACATGTAAAAAGTAATCGATTCAAATTACTCGGGCGAGACATCAACACACGGTGTTTACGTCTGCTCTAAATGAAGACGCGCCAGTAAGTGACGGAAATAATCATGCTTACGTTATAGATTTAAGGGAAATATTTATTCACGTCTGCAGCGATCGTGCTATCGATCGCGCCCACAAACTTGCGTTCCTTACCGAGGATACAGGAAATGGATATTGCTATCTTAAATTTCTGATTTTACATGACAATTTACGTACGTTGAGAAACGAAAGATGGATTGATCTTCACGAAATATCATGACGTACCGGGGACTGTATACGCGATTGAGAAAAGTCGATCCGGTTCTATTTCCGGGTCTGTTTGAAGAAGTTAACGAACGGGTCTGATCTTAACGTCTTTTCGTGAAACACATGCTCTTCCGCGTCAGAACACATCGTCGGAGGTGATGAAATCCCAAGTTAAAGCCTTTCACGCGCCTCTCGGCACACGTGACTCGTGAAAAATGCAAGAAAAACATCGAATATGATCCGAAAATAGAGAGTATATGACGAATGTTCCGATAGCGCTCAACAGTGCCCTCGAGGCATTTTGAAATTGTTGCTGAGCTGAGCTAAGCCGCGCCTCAGACTCGATCTCGTCTTTTATGAATCAGAAGATGAATAGTCGCCTCCAGGTGCTCGCTTCGTAATAAAAAGGGTCGTAAAATACATCATGTGAAAAACATATGAAGAGGACAGGAATAGAGAGTGGAAAAATTGCTTTGGTCGATCCGTATAGAAATATTCGATTCGTTCGAATACCTAATGATAAAATTCAACGACTCCGCAATATCAATGATAAGATCCTACGGAGAAATTCTATTTTCATCTTCTATATATATTTTTATCATTTTGTTAATGTATATTTCCTATATTTCTCTCTAAGAACTGCCAATTACGTCATTTCGAATGAGAAAAGCATAAAAAACGCCGCATAAAGCATAAAATGCCTAAAGATAGAACAGACGTAATGTCATTTCGTGTTTCCTCGTAATAATTAATTAACTGTTAATCTACTGCCGTATCGATCCCGAATAGCACAGAGTGGGACAGCGCGCGCTTCGAATTATTCGCGCGGCATACAGGCGAGTTTGCGTAGCGCATGCACACGTGCCAGTGTCACCAAAATAGCTATACCACCGGTATCATCCGGTGTAAATGACGTCACAAGTGTGCGAGAAAATGATACCAGGTTCCTGGGACGGTTGGGACCATGTCTCAGTGACTCTTCAGTCGCAGCAGAAGCAACAAGTGCTAAATCATTAACGCACGTTAATATCAACGCGCTTTACGACAGTTGGATTATATTCAATTCTGTTTGAATGTTGCGATACAAAGAGACTAAATAATCCAATTCGGCATATAAGAACAGTTTCTTTTTTTTTTCATCGGTCTCATTACGGGAAAAATGGTTCAGTTACCAAACGTGTCGGGAATGAAGCTGAAAGAAGGTGAGATGAAGTTTCACGACCATCGAAGATTACGATATGTGAAATGGGATATCACCGTATTATTAATAAATGCTCGAAGAAAAATTTTTGCGATTGTATATGCGTACAATCAACATTTACAGCAACATTCGTAAATTTTTTTTAATCAGTAACACGCAACACATATGTCATTCCATTTACGCGAAATCGATTTAACTATATAATCTATATTACAGCCCGCAAACAATAATTAGTTCAATTTATTAAAATTGCTCATTATTCGTGATTATCATAAATTTTAATTAAAATAGAAAGCAGGGGCGAATGATAACTAGTTATGTATTTGTATGGTACTTGTATAGTTATGAAATTATGTCCTATAAATTTTGATAAACCGTCCACGTTAAGAGAAAAAGATAATGCGAGAAAAAATATTTCACTGTTCAAAGTACAGATAATATGAATGTTACAATAGAAAATAATTTAATAGATTTATTTGAAGTTTCAGCTACGCTAAATGTCACGGTGATTTGTCGTCATATACGCGATCGATCAGAACGTCACCTTTCTCGTTGCCGAATGATTTTTTTTCCAAAATGTTATCAACGCTTTTCACTTGTAACAGTGGATTGTTCGAGAAAAAAGAAAATCTACGATCCCGCATGGATAAAGCGCGTGACTGCGGTAGCTCGCGCGACGCATCGTCTCGTGCGAAAATTTATTTTTAACTTATTCATCGTCATGCAAAATTATTCTTGCGAGACGCGGCGATATCGTCCAAAAATAAGAGCAGAGAAATCGAACCATCGGGAGATCTTATGCTAATTCTTCTATTAATAGAAAATACATAATTATATATTCATGGAACGTATTCGAAGTTATAAATCTTTTAAGACAAGATTGTATATGTGTCTTCATATACATGCTATCGATCTCTAATAAATTATATTTCAAAGATGAAACTAATGTTAAATTGATTATTATCGAATCGATATTATGACAATTAGGATTTCAAAAATGTAATGTTAATGAGTTTATTTCTTCATACGGTAAAAACGTAAAATATACTTTTTATTGTTAACTTTTCATTTCATCGCAAGCAGGAGATCGCTTTCGGATTTTTTTTTGTATTTGAAATTTGAATTTGTCGATATTAATTTCAATCTCCCGGTAATTTAAATTTCGAAATTGCGACAGATTTAAAAATAAATTTTATCGATAGCAATCCAATCATTGTAAAGCCGCATTGATTCATGCAAAACTACACGACGGTTCAGATATAAATAGACAATTCAGAAATACGGACTAGACGTCGTCGACCTGTCTCAAGCCGCCGCTAAATTCTAACAATCTATTATGGCAAATCCAATTCATCGCTTATACATATTGACAATCGCGCTGTCTCGGTCGAAGCAACAGGTCCTTTAGACTTTTAGGTACAATTACTCAAGTTCGTATATATGTTTATCTAAAAATACGGCTCGATCGTCCTGCCGAAATTGCATCGTCGGATTTTCCGTTCACTTTAACGCCCGAGTGCATCGTGAATTTTCCACGAAATATGGGACAGATCTATCATATTGTAAGTCTGGCGATTCTCACTTTTGCCCGACGTCTAGATACTTTAGCAGCGACTTTTCTGCGAAATACGACGTCAAGGAAAATCCCGATGAAAATTCAGTTTAACTCATTTGAAACGAAAACGGCAATTATAATATGATAATTTCTACGAATTTTTCACGATAGTATAAGATGATAAATTGAATATAAGAATGATAAATTGAGAGATTATGTCTCGCTAATATTTAAAAAATGTAATTAGAACTCCGCTGTAAATGTATATTATAAACTATAATTATTTGATATTTATAATGGATGTATATATTGAAATAATACATTCTAAAATGTTTATAAAATTATGGATTATGATAAATGTATAAATTCGAGTTATTTCATAAATGATGTTGCATTAATAAATCATGTTATATTTAGAGACCAGTTAATAGGTCATTTAGCGCGAGATCAAATTGAAAATAAATTTCTGTTTTCCAGAGATGAGGCATCTTGTCAGAAAGCAAAGCACAATAGACGTCCAGTCCGTTAAAGTCAGCCTCAAAGACATCGTTTGTTATCTCTCCCTTTTGGAAGCCGGCAGACCGGAGGATAAATTGGAATGTAAGTAATTGCCACAAAACAACGATTATCTCGGAATTCGTGAAACTCCCGTCAACCTTCGTGCCGAATAATTCGTTAGCGAATGATCGACGATGCTTAGAAACAGACCCGGCGATTGTTTTCTGTAGCCGGGATCGATGCTATAACGATTACACGGTTGTTTCCTGTGTAATCAAAAAACATGCCCGCGCATAAATCACGAACGGAATCCCGTTCGTTTTTAGGAGGACGTTATCAGAGCAATATTTCACGTGTGTGTGCACATTAAATAGTGAAAAATTGTTTTGCGGAGTATATACGATATCTCCAAGCTTGAAAATCCAGACTTTAATCCTCCCCAAAAAACACACGTTGCTTTTGCACTTTTTTGTAGAAAAAAATTTATATTAAACTTTTTTCTACAAAATGTGCCACCATTGAAAAAGATTTGAAGATATTTCCGCACAAAGATAACAAAAATTGAAGAAACAGTGAGAAATATTAAGATTTAAGATACATTGAAATAATAACTTGTCAAAATAACAGAGTTGAAGGAACCGAATCTTTTTTTTTTTATATAAATATAATCTTTGATCTGTGATTCGAAATTTTGAAGGAGTGCAATTACTTTAATTAATCGAATATT
Organism: Tetramorium parvispinum; assembly: GCA_011638315.1. Classification (NCBI taxonomy): domain Eukaryota; kingdom Metazoa; phylum Arthropoda; class Insecta; order Hymenoptera; family Formicidae; genus Tetramorium; species Tetramorium parvispinum. Next base: position 4,799 of record VBVR01004289.1, read on the forward strand.
TTATCCTCGGAGAGAAATTGTGACAACGCGTGTGAGAAAAAAGAATGAGAAGAGTGATAGACGTATAGAATTTACGAGGGAACTCGCATGTCGGCCGACAGTCATTCTCGATTTTCTGCTACAGTTGTTACAAGTCCATTCTATCTGGACTTGCAGTGCAGCTGCAACTTGTTGCGCAGCAATTTCGGTTTGTGTTAACTCGATAATCCTTTTTTTCAGTCATGTTCCGGCTGTATGATACGGATGGGAACGGCGTCCTTGATACGAACGTGAGTAAAGAATCATCGTTATTAATTAATGCGGCTGATCATGCAAGCAGCGACACGTGCGTAACGTTATGTCAATGTTGCTCGTACTAGGCTCGAAAATGTCATTAATTGTCACACATTGGTGATGTATATTGTGGCTATATCACGATTATAATACATTACCGTATGTTAATAAGGTGGGAAGTCAAATTAATGGCGTGTTAAAATAATCACGCAAGCATTATCAGATAAGCGATAAATATTATCGCTTACAATTAGCTGAAAAATAATTCTAATTCAATTTATGCCGGCGAAACTGACTTTTCTTCGACGAAAATAGATTGACCTTTGCTGCTTAAGTAAGAACAGTGGTATAGAATAGCTCCGGCTGATATTAATAGAAGAGATAAATACTTGTTCCATACTATTGGCCGCACCCATAACAGGCACGTCAATTGACATGTACCCTGTGCGATCCGCTACAGCGTGAATTACGTAGAACGAGTGTAATTTCCGGTACTTCGGTGACGCGCATCATTGACCTCTTTGCAATTGAGAGCCCAGAAAACAGTATCAGTTGACTAATGCATTATTATTACGTGAAAACAGTTCATTTCATGTCAGTACTGCTTGATTACGCACTTATCGTGCGTCAATAGAATAACATATTACAATACATCTCAATTTTTTTTTTGTAGATAGTAGAACATTAATAAATGTTATCATTATATTAATTATTTCGAAAATATAGTTAAAAGTGTTCCTACATTTAAATAATTACTAAGCGTCTACTTTTTTTTTCGGCGGAATTTTCACTGAGAACAGTGAAACTCCATCGTTTCGCGAGATATTAATTTCAAAATACTGCGATAACTACAGTTGGAAAGCCAAAATAAGCATTTTACATTCGAAATTGTTTATAGCGTCAGATGTTCAATGCATTTGTCATTCGGCGCGAGGTGTTAAAGACATGCTTGCATATTGATGCATATACATATACATGCATATATGTATATATGTATAGAGCAAAGGCGCGATTTATGCGTTGACATGAAATTACGGTCAAGAAGGATGCCGGGAAAACGACGGTCGCCCGCATAATGAGTTCCATGTTGAATAAATCATTGATATCGCGGTGTACAAATTGTGTGGCGCGACGATAAATATTCACATTGCCGATAGTGGAACCGCGGGAAAAGCAGATGGAGATGAAAATGCGGCGAAGACGCTGCTTTCGTTCGCATCTATTCAGCTAAGGCAAATAAACGGTCGAAGAAGATACGAGCTCTTAATGAAAAATGTATTAGGGCGTACGTATATGTATGTAACTCGAAATACATATATATAATATAAGATTGTATATTCGATATATATATACATATATTCGAAATATTCTTCAGAGAATAAATGATCAATAGCTTGATATATTGCGCGGTTTGTACAGTTTAAAACGACATACGTTATGCGACACATGCGATCAATGGTTCTTTATCATTGGAACTAATATCATTATCGTATATTCAGGAGATGGACTGCATCGTAAATCAAATGATGAACGTTGCGGAGTATCTCGGCTGGGACGTTTCAGAACTGAAGCCGGTAGGTAGGAGAAAGCCTGTTTTTAGCAGATACGAATTTTGGAAATTGAACAATCGCCTTTCTGTTACAATTCAATTAGCAATTTTTCCCTATTTCAAGAAGATATTTTTAAAAAAATCTAAAAAATATTTCAAATCTGACAATTGAAATATAATTTTATTTTAGATTCTACAAGATATGATGATAGAAATTGACTACGACGCAGATGGTACAGTCTCGCTGGAAGAATGGAAGAGAGGTGGCCTTACGACAATACCCCTGTTAGTTCTTCTGGGTCTGGATTCTCACGTGAAAGAAGATGGGAACCATCTGTGGAGGCTGAAACACTTCAGCAAACCCGCGTACTGCAATCTCTGTCTAAATATGTTGGTTGGCCTCGGCAAGAAAGGGCTTTGTTGCGTCTGTGAGTAAGAAATCTTTGATATTGCTACTTCGCGATGTTAAAGCAAGTTAAGTCAGAGTAGCGAATGCAAAAACATAATCATGTGAAGAGCGTAATCAACGTCTCTAAAAACGGGCGCGTTTTGTTTAAAACCAACGTACGATATACGTGCAATCATCATTGAATAACAAGGTTCTACTTTGTTTTCGAATTAGTTTGCAAATATACAGTGCACGAGAGGTGCGTGCAAAGAGCGCCAGCTTCCTGCATAGCCACTTATGTCAAGAGCAAGAAGACATCCCAAACAATGGCTCATCATTGGGTCGAAGGTAATTGCCACGGAAAATGTTCCAAATGCAGAAAGACGATCAAAAGTTACAATGGCATCACTGGCTTACGCTGCAGATGGTGTCAATTAACCGTGAGTATTTTTTCCAAGTTGATACTGACGCAAGATATAACGTAATGCGTGCATGTGTGTACACATCTTGTAATATATCGCTCTAATTAATTATATTCGTTATCCACAACAGAGTCTAAAATATATTTGTGATCATATGACAGAGAGAGAAATGTATAATATTTAAAAAATCATGAAATAAAAAATTTATTGATTAAATAAATATCCTTAGAGATTTCATCTAATGTAAATTATTTAGTATATAATTCTGTAATATAGTTATTTAAATAATGTAAACAAAAATAGATAATTTACTTTGGGATTAATTAAAAAGTTTAAGTATGCATATATTAATAAATTTCAATGTATAAGTTTTATTCATTAAAGCGATCACGTGAGAGTATTTCTAGCTATTTACGTGCATATTTTCATGGGAATATTGCAGTTGCATAATAGATGTGCGTCACAAGTGCGAGCGGAATGTACGCTCGGCGATCATGCGGTACACATCCTTCCACCTACGGCAATTTGCCCTGTTGTGCTCGATAGACAAAGGTCATTGTCGAGGGACAGCAAACGTGGCAGCAAACACTGTCAGGACAGCTCATCGGTCAGTTCCGTAAGTGCGATACAATAATCTACATTAACTATTCTCTTATCGTTGAACACCCATCTCGCGAAGAAACAATTATGAAATATAAAATTATTTCGTATGTTTAATTATTCAAAAAAATTATGATTGAAGCTCTTTGGACTGTAAAATTATGTTGACAAATCAATTATATAAAACTTATATTTAAATGTAGTCAAACGTCAATTTAGAAAAATTATTTCTGAATCTTAAGAAAAGAAAAATTAAAATTAAAATTGAAAAATTGTAGCTTTAAGTGGGATAATAATGCATATGTGATAATAATCCCATACGCTTTATAACATACAAATAAATACAATTGAATCTAATAGGGTGTTTTCCTGAGCTGCGGTAGTTCGTCGAATCAACAACCAGCTATGTCTTTTCAAATTACACCACCGGAGGGCACGACGCCGCTTTTGGTTTTCATAAATCCAAAATCGGGCGGCCGACAAGGGGAGCGAATGTTACGGAAGTTTCAATACATTCTGAATCCTCGACAGGTCCATAATCTAGCAATCGGCGGGCCCATGCAGGGCCTGCAGCTGTTTAAGGACGTAGAGAATTTTAAGGTGATCTGTTGCGGCGGCGACGGAACTGTCGGCTGGGTTTTAGAAACTATGGGTACGCATCGCGATTTAATTACGATGTGTATATTCAATTAAATTCACGTCGAAAACGCGAGTAAAGTGAATAACGGTTATGTAATGGCAGCACATAAAAGCGGTACTTTGTAGTAAATTTTGCAATATTGTGTGCTAATTATTAATCGTGCACGTATTAAATCCGATAATAGGTTCATCGACTATCATATAGACCAACGAATGGCCTGGATTTTAATAGACCTCTCCCCATTAACCGATTACACATAATAAGTTCATCATTTCGATGCCGCTTTAATTGATTATTCATTATTTAACGTTCGATGGCAACCGCACGTCGTAATTATTGCTTTCACAACTATTTCATCTAGATCGTGTGCAATTCGAGAAACAACCTGCCGTTGGCGTTATACCTCTCGGTACGGGCAATGATCTCGCCAGATGCTTACGGTGGGGCGGTGGTTACGAAGGAGAAGCAGTACACAAAGTGCTTAAGGTAAGGCAAACAATATACATTTTAATATATGTATGTACATAGATTTTGAGAAAACATCCTTCTTGTATTTTTATACAATAATAAAACGTCGAACGTTATATATTATTTAACGTCAAATTGCATTAATGAAAATTCGCTACATGAGAAACAATTCACAGAAAATAGAGAAGGCAACGCAAGTGATGATGGACCGTTGGCAGATAGAAGTGGATCAAAAGGACGAGAAGAAACCGAATCAAGATAGTATACCGTATAACATCATTAACAATTATTTCTCGGTGGGCGTCGACGCCGCCATATGCGTGAAATTTCACATGGAGAGAGAAAAAAATCCCGAGAAGTTTAATAGCAGAATGAAAAATAAGTTGTGGTACTTTGAATATGCAACCACGGAGCAGTTTGCTGCCAGTTGTAAAAATCTCCACGAAGATCTCGAAATAATTGTAAGTATTAACACACATACATACACACATACGTATACTCACACACACACACATGTAATCTCTTCATTCGGTTAATGGATTAGTATATCACGTGCTGAATAGAGCCGAGATTCAAATACCGAATGCGGAACAAGAATTAATCAACTGGTTCCGTTCTAACATCGTCCTAAATGCATATACAATCAAATTCGTAATCAATCAATTCAATGGAATCAATGGAACTCGTGACGCTACGTGCATTTCATCGATTGCAGTGTGACGGTACGCCTCTGGATTTGGCACATGGTCCATCTCTGCAAGGAGTCGCATTGCTAAACATTCCTTTCACTCACGGGGGCTCAAATCTCTGGGGCGAACACCACACGCGGCATCGCCTTGGCAAACGAAAAAAGCGGCCCGACAAAGAGCTCAGTACTAGTAGCTTTAATTCCGTAGATCTCACAGCCGCTATTCAAGGTGAGCTCAGCGCGAAATAATCGATAAAACAATCAATTCTTCACGAACGAATATAATAATACTGCTGCGTCTCGTACGTAGAAAGACGTTGCAAATAGAATATAAAGAAGTGTTTAATAACATTGATTACTTACCCATTCTTCATGCAGACATCGGAGACAATCTGATAGAAGTAATCGGTCTGGAGAATTGCCTGCATATGGGACAAGTGAAGACCGGACTGCGACATTCCGGCAGAAGACTAGCCCAGTGTAGCAGCGTCACCATCATCACGAGCAAACGCTTTCCCATGCAAATCGACGGCGAACCATGGATGCAGGGTCCTTGCACGGTAAGCTGAAACAAAACAGTAAAATATTTTTAAATTTTGAAGCAAACACTTTTGAAACATTAGCGGGATTTTTTCTTCTAACGAAAATTTTATCGAACCTTTGTTAGAAGGAACATTAAATAAAAGCATTCTTTTCACTAGTTTTTTAAATTCTGTTTTAATAAACGTATAATTTCGTACTAGATTATTATCAAGATATTCAACGCTTTACTTGATTATAATAAATTGATTATAAAACTTGATTAGAAATATTGTTTAGAATAAATTCCTGTTCCCAAGTTTATACATTACGATGTGATGGAACATGATTGATATATCATTTCATGTCTTAATATTTAAATTGTAAATTAATTGGAAAGATTAAAAATATTTCTCTGGCGCAGATTCGTATCACACACAAAAATCAAGTACCGATGCTAATGGCACCACCGCCAGATAAGAGCAAGGGCTTCTTCCGGTTCTTAAAGAGGTGAACACAGCAGCTTTATGCTTTTATCGAAGAAAGATGGATACTATCGAGTGAAAAGATCATCTGTCTCTACCCAGTCTTGTCATCGTCCGGCACGTTTATTCCTCTTTATTACGGCGGAAATGTATCGGTTCCATCGTATGTAGTCACAGCTTCGATACACGTCTAAACGCAAAGAACACGAGCGTCAACGCGCCTTAGGTATTCTTGTGTACAGTATTTTTCAAAAAAATAAACGAAATTTTATGTCCTAGTTTTAGATCACGCCAAGCGGTAGGCTCGACCGTTTAAAGCCTTTATAGAAATTTTCAATCCGTTTGTTTGCCCTTAACTGGTAAAGTATGGACATCGAGCGAAGGAGGATCGGTTCGTCGTGTACGATATGTCGAAATAACTTCATCGCTTGATTTATGTCTTTCAGTCGCGAGCCCTCGATATTTTTTAAATTAAAAAATATCGAATTTGCTTGGTTTATCTTCAAAATATATTTAAAATTTAGCTAAGAACAGGCTCGTCGACACAAAGACGCCGTCCTTCCAATTAAGGGTGAAATTACCTCGCGCAAATATCAGTCGCGCAGCGAGCACTTTCACGTTCCGAGTTTTGAGTCTATCGCTTCTTACATGTGCAGATCGACTGACGCATGTATTTACGCAACAAATAGACGACATATTATGCGGTGTCGTGCAAACGAGAGTGGAGTTGTAACGGCCACTTTAACTTAACGCGCATGTGGATACGATTCTTTCAAGATCTATCGCCGAACAATTAGTGTAGAAAGGATGGGCAAAGTAGATGGACTGGACTGGTCGACATTTTCGCTTGTGATATATTCCTAATTCTGGTTCTCCTTTGCACGAATCCGTCCGTTAAACATGAGTCACGTACTTTCCTCAATTAACTCTAGGTTTTTTTGTACCAAGGCTTAGCCGTAAAACGCTTAGGCATAAATCACGACTTTTTTATTTATTTGTACGAGGTATTTATTTATTTATTTTATTTCTTGCGTACTTTATAAGTGAGAGCAATATATCATAAGCATATCAACGAGTAAGTGCGATTGCGTAGCATGTTGTAATATTTGGTTGTTAAATATTTATAATTGCGAAATTATATGAAGTCATTGAATATCGTTTAACTTTCGCAGATTGTAATCGTATAGCAAATATACCACCTGCGTTTTTATTATTTTAGATATTTATTGCTTTCGATAATTGTATACAACCATTCATATTTCACATTCATGTTTCTAAACTTTGTGCCCGCAAAGAATTACAACTAAATTTCTCTTATATATCCATTAATATACGTTGTCTTATTACACGTATGAAACATCTGTATTCTATGCATTATTGATGACCCTATGCTGATCTAAGTAACGGGTGCTTCAAAACGCTTTTCTTCTTCTCTGCTACTGTTATTCCAATTTAAACTTTGTACAACCAATGACGATCGATTCAATATCATTTCTTAAAATTTCCTTAAACGTTAAAGAAAAAAGTAGCCCCTCCCCCCTAATGTAGCCATTAAGTGTATCGTCTATTAAATCAAATAGATTCTATATTTCCGTGCACTTATTAGACACATTTTGTTAGTGCGATACGAAATCTGAGATATATCAATTTTGAATCTAATTGTAGCGAAATGGAACACTTTATGTTTTTGTAATTATATATACATATATATATATATATGCAGCCAAAGGAATAATATATACAATTTAAAATCCCGCAGGGACCATCTCGATATATAAACGATAAAGATTTTAAATTTTCATATCTTCGTGCAGACCGAAATTTTAATCTTTTGTAATATTCAAACCGTCATTTTTGCGACATTTCTCGCGGCTATTTAGATATTTTACTTCGTCACATATATTATACGGATATAAATTAAAGAGCAACTCGTGACAATTAATTGATCCTAGAGCAACAAGTATTAAATAAGCGAAAGTTTTACATAGAATAATTTACATTTTATGATAATTCTAAGTACAACATTACACCTCCACTAGATAGATGATTTTAGCTTACTCTCCACCCACCGGTCACTCATGATCGTCATTGTTTTTTTACCGCAATTGCGCAGATAATTTACGTGACACGGTTAACGCGGTCGATTAGTCACTAGGTAAATCGAAATACTACGCTTTAAATAAAAAAAAATAATAATCGATGAAAGAGAATAAAAGAGTTTTAATTTTCGAGTCGTTATCTACTAGCGAGCGAGCTCTAGGAGAATGAAAAAACGACGAGAGTGAAACAAATCGCCGCGGGGACAAACGGGGGAGTCTATCCTTGCGGTCCTACATCTCTTTTCGATCTGTGAATACTAACGGCACAATAACGACGATATTGTTTTTCTATTGGATTGGCGCAGTGTCTCAGTGTGCTTTGTCATTGTGTAACATTATATATGATGCGAGAAGACCCAAAAATTACTCGTTATGCGGCAGTACGAGGAAATGTGAGACGTTCGCGGCGAGAGCCTGTTGGAAATTTAAGGGCACAGCTTTTGTGGCGACGATCGCTAATACCTGAGAAAAAAAAAAGCTGGAAAAAAAGATATTGCGTGCCGACAATATTCCAAGAGGAATCTCGCCGATATTTTAGTCATCAGAACATTGTAACCATCTCGTAAGAAATTTTGCGGTCGCGAAGCGTAAATCGGATGCAAAAATCGGAATTCTATTAATTAGGCTCGCTATGCCGATCCTTGCTTACTAACTTAATGCAAAGGAAATTAATGGATCCAGCCTGCACAAATAATGTAATAAAACAAAGCAAGTAAAAGTGACAAATATCTAATATATGTATATAAAAATGACAATGATATAAAGGAAATTAACGTAGTTATATGGAACACTTGTTTGTTAGTAGAATTATGTGCAGATAACATCTGACATAAAATCGGGATAAGAATTTATTGTTGATGCAGGGAGTCGCTTGGGCTAATAAGAAATTTCGAAGAAGTCCCATTGATCGACAAGAAATTTGTTTATTTATCATCGTTCTTTTATCATTTTCATTTTTTAAGGAACAACACCTGCTTTGAAAAATCTCGCTTTTAAAAGCACGGTTTAATAAATGTTGACAGGAACTCTGCAAAATTATGAATTATCTTTACGTTGACTTGTAAATCTCTTTAGATATTTTCTACTGTTCTTGCGTTTCTAATTTGATATTAAATAATTTAATTCTCTTGCATTCGAAATTATGTTTTCGAATATTATCGCCTTAAATTTGTAATCGCAAAACGAACGCTTTTGATTGATGCTCTTACATTGCTAATAATTAAGCAAATGTTGAATGCTATTGAAATGCCATTCTGTAAAATGTATTACAATCCGATTCACTTTCCGCACCTGCGATCTCGACGAATATACGTGATCCAAAACGATGTCTAGTATGCGAAACGTACGCGTTATAGTCGTTAAGCGCTACTTGTGGAGCGACATTCGCTGAATTTACTGCCATCTTTTTTTGGGTCTACGTACGTTTGAGCACTACTGCCATTTTCCAAAGGATAGACACATACGCGAACGAAAAAGCCTGTCTATAGTGTAATATAACGTAAGAAAATAAAATGTAAATTTATCGCGAATGTCTCCTTCCCATCAATAAATTTCCAATCAATTAGTCGCCGCTTGTTGTTTCAGGGCGAGGATGAAATACTAGGTGCACATAATTTCACGATTTTATTAGTTCCAATTGCAAAGTTAATCTTTAAATCTTTAGTAAATCCCCAACTTAAAACTAACAAATTTAATTCCACTTTATTCCAATATTTAAAAAGAAAAATTCAAATTCAGTCAGTACTTTTTCCTTGAAAGTTTCTTCAGGTTTTGTACTTTTTACATCACACATACATATTCACATACAGGGTGACCGATGGGAATGTGTTGAAAGTAAATAGTTATTACTCCGTAACATATAGGCCGAATAAAATGAATTAAACGCCATTTTGTAGAGAAAACTTGTC
>VBVR01004290.1:0-14834 GCA_011638315.1 Tetramorium parvispinum
ATATTAAATGAAACTATAAAATATTGAAGAGGTACGATTTAGGAGACCGGTACGCATTCAGCAACTCTCCCCTACATGGAATCCTCTAAATCGGAGGATTTTACTCTTGCATTGATCTCAAAAGGATTCCTCTAAAATTAAGAGAAAAATAGTATAAACAAGAGTATTTAAGAGAGAAAAAAGTATTTTTTTACTTTATTGAAAAATGAATATGTTTCCTGTAAAACAGTAAGCTTAGAATATGAGATTATAGGAAAACCTTGAACGTGAAATTTTTTTTTGAGTGCACTATTTCAGAAATCGTGTTACCGAAATATAAATCTAAGGTGTATCTCGATGGATTATTATTGCTTACATATAGCCAGAAATCCGTCGCTCGATACTTTTCATTCTGCGTACCTTACCGGCAAAGTAATTTCTTAGTTACGTTCTAGAGAGCGTTCTATATTTTCGCGAGTCAAAACACTATGTCATCGTGACGAGGGCATTCATATTACTTTAACTTCCGCACGAAATGTTTCAGCGAAATTTCAACAACGACGCTTGTCGTCCAGCCAATATTCGGGATAGGCCGACGAATGCAAAGGACCAGTCCGTTGAATACGGGCCGTCAGGTTCAGGAAACTAGGTGAGAGGACTTCTGGGATTAAGCCATTTTTCCGCTACGTGACTCCGTGGGTGGATCGAGGAAGACGCCCGCCTTCGCGAGACGCCCGACATATTTCTTCCGGAACGTCGTCGCGTTATTACCGTGATACGATATATTTTAAAGCGGAAATTGCTTTTATCTTTTACGACCAGGCGCTTGCATTTCCGTGGTCAAAAAGTCAAATGATTACAGTTTTATATAAATTCACCTTTAAATCCGTTACCAGCGCTATTATTGTCGTGCATTCCTTTGATTTTCATTTAATCAATTGATTAAAATATCAAATGACGTTAATGGATTTCGGGTCCAATTTCTAACTCATCGGCTTTAAGGCTTGAAACGCGCGATCCGAATTCCTATCACGTCGTCGACGGTTAATAAAAGAAATTCTCCTAAGTATCTATGACTGCGAATGTAATAAACGGAATCCCTTCGAATCGTCCGGCTGCTGCCAAAGTCTCTCACGTTTCCACCAGATTACACAATTTCTGGATAGAGATAATGCTATGTTCCTCCGCGTCGCTAACTTAATGGTCGATTCGCGTCTCTTTTTCCATCCTCATCTATATTTCTCTAACTGTACGACTATGAAAACGCCAAAAAACCACTAAATAAGTAACTGGTATAATAATACCCGAGCAGAATAATAATCTCTTGTCTTTGATATAATCAGAAAAAATAACAAGGTAGAAGAAGAAAAGTGAGACATTATTAAAAATGTCCTCACACAATTTTAACATTTTATTATATGCAATATAAAAACTAAATTAGTTTAAACTAAATAAGAACCATTATTTGTTACCAGTTATAATTATAACTATATAATATATAATTAAAAATTAATATTAACAATAAAAAAGCACAATATTAATATTTAAAAAATATTTAATTTAAAAGCTAAACATGAAAATTAATATAAATCAATAAATATGTGCATTGTCCCTTCTATCTTTCAATTATATTTACATTGCAAAGTGTAACAAATAATTGCATGAAAAATATTTTTTCTAAAAATATTTTCTCGCTGAATTAATCACCTTTATTTTAAAATATAACTGAACAGTAGACAGAAATAGTAAACAAAACAAATTAACTTGTCGAAAGATTGAAAATATCATTATAATCAGGAAATAACATAAATTATTATTCTGCTTCTCTTATAGCTTCGAGCAAGTACTTTAATTATCCTGGATCTTTCTATATAAATCTCTACAAATCACAAGGAGATATTTTCTCGTCCTTTTCTTGGAAATACATTTAGAAATCTTTTCAATTATTAATATCAATTTAATTTTTTATACGCTCATAAATTTATATAATTAAAATCACGTCTATGAATGTTTACATTTAACAATAGTTATAAATTATTCGAAATGCACATTGTGTCTTTGATAAATTAAATTTAAATCGGAAAGCATATGTCAATTTTAGTCAAAAAGACATTAGAAATTAGTGTGAGCCTCTAGAATAGAATAAAATATAAATGAAATTTTCGCGCCTCTTGGATTTTTTTCGTTTACTGAAGCCTCTTTTTTCCTGCACTTTTGCGATAAAGCACGCGGCGTTTGAAGAGAGGAAGGGATTTGCAAAGGAGCACTTAAGTTTCGACCCTTATTCTGATCTACTTAAGATTTTCCACTGTCGAACCTCAGAGCCGAGACAAGCCTATTGTTTCGCGATGCACGATGGATATTGAGATAGCCCGTTAATAGGTCGCGTTACACAGGCATATTACTCGATATTATACAATGTTACATAAGTGTCTTTTTAATCAGAAGAAATGAAAATCTATTGAATAACAGAAACGAAAATAGATAACATTATCATAAGAGATATTCTTTGTTTGCTTGTTAAACAATCATTCCTTACAAATTAGAATACCAGATAACCAAACAAGATCGAATAGAACGATATTTATTTCCGAATATAATAGACACCTGTATATAAAATCATCTAGAGGACAATAGTGAAGCAAACAGATTGATGTATTGGTGTATCGTAACGTCAGGATAAAATATTAATTATTCAGCGCAACAGCGAAAGAAAGACTTAATAAAATGTCTCTCTCGGAAGAGTTTCGCGGGATAAACTTGCATAAAACTCATCTATGCTCACCGCCTACGCTGTCTACCTAAAGACGCTCTCACTTATATCGCTGCAATTCAGCGAAAGAGAAGCAATCTCTCTCTCTTTCCACCATTCCCGCCTCGAGAGACGCTCCGCGCGGCCGGATTTCTTTCCAGCGTCGCAGACGAGCTTCACCCGTCCCTGGCTCGTAATTGCATTTCCACGAAATCAGCGGCGCCACGGGGCTTGCGTTATTATCGCCGTGGATTTCCACGCCGGTCCGTAATCGAAACGAGAACAACGTCCTGCTGCCGTACTCCCGGGCCCCGCCTAAATCAAGGCAATCCTCGAAAGAAAGCCGAGACTCAGAGTTGAATCGACGCGGGCGGAACGCCCGCCCCGGCGAGATATTAGCCCTTGACGGCTGAAACTCAATTTCCGGATTGCTCGATAAAGCAGATAACCTGTTCTTACCTCGAGGCGAATCGCCTTGACGGTCCGATGTCTGCTTACCCGTGCCTCGCGCTCGAATAGATTCTGATACCGCGTACAGGGATGCTAACGATATGACGTTATTGCGCGCGTTTCCGCTCAGCGAAAATTCGACTGGCTCTCTTCGCAGTTCCTCAACTATTAAATATTTCAGCGGGCCGAAGTTTAGATTAAGATTTTGCTCGATTAAACGGAACCGAAAAAATTCTATTGTCTATTTTCATATCTTAAATTTAATTTCCAAAACGGAGAGAGAGAGAATCTCCATTCTCTCTGATTAATTCAGCGTAATATACATTTAGTGCGTGTGTATGTCATTAGAGAGCTATTTTCTACAACAACGGAATAATTTTTGTCGGAGGGAAAGCCCGACAGGCGAGAGAACGAGGCGAGAGTTACGACCGTAGAGAACGCGCCGGGACGCGACGTTCCAGGAGGAACTCTGGTATGCCCCTCTCGGTGGGGGTTACCGCGGGGGTCACGTCGCAGTCTTACTCGTCCGCTTTCGGTCGCCATTTGTCACAGTGACGTTTGCAAGCACGCCCGCTCGCGGCTGGTGTCTGGCGTCGCGCTACGTGCGAAGTAATCACGCGAGAAGACGTAAAACGCATTCGTCAAGCTCGGAAGGACTTCCGTGCGAAATCCTCGACTAGACGGTGCGACGCGACGCGCTCCAACCGAACCGTTATCCCTCGCCACGTCGGGTAAAAGTGCCCCATTCAAAGTATCCCCCTCTCGAGCCTACAGATAATAAATAAATCTCCCCGAAGAAGACGAACTATCGGCGTGGAGAGCATTTAATCGATAATTTAATCCTTTAATTCGAGAGGATCAGATCCTGATTTTTCTGATATGACAGATTACGAATAAATTATGCAATTATAAAAGCTAAATTTGATTCGATTTAAATAACCGACTGAATGTCAATAAAATATCGTTTTCCTCTCAAAGTTTCTTATTTTATAAAAAGAAGCGTACAAGTTTATACAATTGATATAGATAAGAATTAGAACGAAGATAAATATAAGCCATACGTAAATATTTTAAGATATTTATTTTTACAAAATGTGATGTACTTTAAACAATTTTCTAAAAATATAGAAAAGCTTGAAAGCTTTTTCTTCTTCTTAAATCAGATAATGTTATACTTCTGTGTTTTTGTACGCAACTCTGTCTACTTGTCACTCGTAAAAAAATGTGTATAGTATAATTTGTCTGACGCATTTATTATATGATATACAGATATATGTGAGAATATTTGCAATACATTGAGTTTGAATCTATAAGTTTACTAAGCCTGTTCAAGTCTTCCCTGCGAATACTAAAAATAATTGATAAAAACAAAATTGATATCATTAAAATTTCAAGCATTTGAGAAACCTCTTCGAAAACTTGTCTAAAATATTTATTGTTGAATATCCTTAAAGAAATCCTCTCAGAGAATTGAGAATCTTTTGACCAAGCGTATTCAACTCGCAATATACGAGTACAATTCGACTCTACATGCCAAACATATCAGAGAATAAGAAATCAATAGTGATAAATCTAATTTTGTAACATATGAAAGATGAACGTTTTCGTTTCATAGCTGGTGCTTTAATATTCGTTTTGACAAACGAAAATCAAACAGATTGCGACGTTTCGATTTTACGACCCGAAGATAGTACACGAAATGAGGAATTTTTCCAAGGAGCTATTTCTTCATTTTACGGAATGAGAGCGCGAACGAACGGGCTGCCGTTCAAAATTGAGTAATCAAGGAAGACGCTGACCAGGCACAGATGTGTCAAACATTCTAGTTTTCGGACCTCGCGCGCGGACTGAAGCGTCTCCGTCTCTCGAACGATGCTGAAAACTCGATTCGGCGAGAAACGTATTTCGGCAGGAGAAACAGCCGGTGTACGTGCGAGAATGTTCAAAGTACTTTCGACGAAAGCACCGACTGCCTCGACCCGGTCCGTACGTCAGTTCGTGATTCAAGACGACACTTAGCCCGGTCTTTATAAGTCCTGAATCAACGGCCATTAGCCTTATACCCTCAGATAGGCATCTTGTAATTTCTTGTATTCCCGAAGCCGATTGTGCGGCCTCCTTCGACACTGAGGGAATGCACGATGCGGAGCAAACGACGTGCTTCTTCTATTCATGTGTGAGAACATGATGTTTCGAGCTTAAACACAAAGACCAAAGAAACGTCACGAAACCGAGTAACCTAACTTGAGAATGTCCATGCTCGGCATGACGTTCAATTATCTAGATCTTAAAACTGGCTACCATTTTCGTATTACACGAAACGTTCGTTCATTTTTTCTTTTGTGATTGACATAAAATTCTTTCTACCAAGTACAATTCTCTATTTATATTTATATATGTATTTCATATCTCACGCATAGCGTGTACGAACCAAGCTTTACTATTTCAACTAACTCTATTAAGCCCGCATATTATTGTGGCAAATCGAATTTCGTCCTGTCGCGTAATCAAATATTGGCATGTTAATGTTCTAGTTGCTACGTTAATATTCAATAAATATTTCGGTCTGTTACGTTAAAATAATAACGGGGTGGATCGATATCTTATGTAACTAACTACAATATATAAACAAACGTCGAGTTTCTCAAAACATCTCGCAGTTTTCATTTCGGAAATGTATTGTTTTCAAAAGTTCCTTTCCCCTTAAATCTTCGACGTCTTTCTGTTTATTCTTCTCTTTTTAATTTCATCCGTCTCAAAATTTAATATAACAGCACGCTTCCTCTATATACTGAATTCAACAATATTCAATATAATTGTGAAATAGAAAACGAATAAGTATAAAATATTGTCTTATTTCTTGCAAAATTACTATTGTCTGAGATTTCACATTGATCGCTGCTTCCATATGGCATATCGAGATAATTCATATGTGAGTAAATCTAACAAACTATATCCCTGCGTCAATAAAGTTAATATGATTACACAGGATATGTGTGAATGACAGATAAATTCAATCTATAAATGTCGTGTTCTGTTTAAAGCTACAAACTGTAGTTCTGCGTAATCGTAAAGTTTCTGACACCAAAGGTTTCAAGGTATGAAACAATCAAGGGTGAATAACCCACCCTTCTGTTATGCTGTAACCCTTGCGAAGTTCTAGGATTATTTGATAGAATGTGTTGGAACCTCTATAATCCGATAACCATTAACCTCGCGCTCGTCTCATCAAGCGAGCGTGAACAAGCAGACCATTGCTGATTCAAATATTCAAAATTCTTGTTTCTCTTGCTCTGCTCATTTTGTTAATCGCGCATCCCTCTTATAATACTTATATCTATTAAGCTGCTTTCATTATTCTACTTTTCACATACATCTAAATAGACATATATAAATTAAAATATATTTGAAGATAAATTGAAATTTCCAAAATAATCCAAATATATATTATTCTTTATCGCGCGATACGCGATTTTACTTTAATTTAATTTAATTCATTTTAACCCTTAAAGGGCACACCTTCGAAAAATTACGTAAAGGGCACATGGGGTGTGAGATATCCCAGTGTCTTTAAGTGTGTGCTGTAACGATGCTATTGAATATTGCATAAAATTCCTAAATTCATGTATTTTAAGGACAAACAGATGTTATAACGATTTCTTAAAATTAACATTGTTTAAAAAATTATTTAAAAAAAAAGATTTAATGGGACTTATTAAAGCGTAAAGTTCAGAGTGAGATATACGATACCCCGTGTGCCCTTTAAGAGTTAATCTATTCATTTTAATTACTAAATAGCAATCATCCAGTTATAATCATATATTATTTATGTCATCAGACATACAAGTGTTAAAGAAATGAGATTTGCAGGAGAAGTATATATTCGCCGAGTATACGAAATCTTATCACGGCGATTCAATCAATGGCCTTATTCACTGATCTATCGTCCTACACTCTGGCGCGACCTCGTTCTTCAACTCTCTTGGTCTCTCTCTCTCTCTCTCTCATTGCTGTCCCACGCCACAGTTCCCGGTTGCACGTCCGCTCAATAGTTACGCGCATCCTACGTCATGTCTCTTAACGCCTGTAGCGTCAGTCACTCGCTTTCCGGAATACATCAACCTCGGTACTATATTTGTGCGCTTCGGTCACACGGGTGCTGCTCGATAAACTCGGTCACGACCCAACCTACGCGTCGAATCGACGTTGACCGTTTCTCGAATCCCTCTCGGCAGCCCGTTCACCCTTATGTCACCACATTGTAAAGCCAATTTTAACGGCGGCCAAAGTTAACACTCTGGGAAGCCTTAAGCGACAAATGTCAACCTGTATTCCTAGCGACAAATTCAACACTAAATATAATTATTTGTCTCTACCGTTTATTTAATTGCGTCTTAACAATGGTCTATTAATTCTCTCATGTCAAGTGAATTCAAAGGAGACAACATTTGGAAATTAACATTAAAATCCGAGCATGAAACTTTGATTGAAAGTAATTGTAACGGCATTAACTACCTCCTGGAATCCATTAGTAACCATCCATTTAGAACGTGAAAGCCATAACTATTATCAGGCGCAAAAAATGCCGTTACGAAGCTTAATTGCCAAACCTTGTGAAAGGGAACGATCACGAAAAAAAGTTTAAATTGACTCGATCGTTCCTTCGTAACGCAGAAAATGAAATCGATTTGAGACAATTGTTCATAAAGTATCATTACGAATAGACACTTGACCGTGGGTTATCGAGCTCTAAAAGCCTGAGGAAAAGCCGCCACTACAGCTAACTGCCTTTGCTATCAGGTATTAGACTTAATGTTCACCGTTTCATCTCGATCCATCTTGAATCATTCTAACTGCATTTCTCACGGCAAATAATTTTTTTGTCAAT
Source organism: Tetramorium parvispinum (assembly GCA_011638315.1). Lineage (NCBI taxonomy): Eukaryota > Metazoa > Arthropoda > Insecta > Hymenoptera > Formicidae > Tetramorium > Tetramorium parvispinum. The sequence continues at coordinate 8,070 of VBVR01004290.1, forward strand.
AAAAATTCATTCAATTATCATTTCTTTCTTTCTCCTCCCCCCCCCCCCCCCCGCCGCTTCTCTCTCTCTTTCTCTCTCTAATAATTTTCCGGTTAAACATGTTGCATGAAAATATTATAGAGCTATATACTCGAAATTGTTTCACATTATAATAAAAAATCGGTATTAACTATGGAAAAAATCGTCAGTAATGAATTTCATCAATATCATATTAATTATTAAATAAATTAATTATCGTACGTTATCGGATACTTAAGTATCTTTATAAAATATTTGTTCAAATACCTATATAATCCTTCGATTAATAACAGAATCAATATATAATGTTAATTGTAGTATAATCATCATCAATCAATATTTTTAAGCAGATTACGCGATATCAGCTATCTTGTATATCTAATTTATCGTTGCACTCGCGTAATCTTGCATGACGTAGCGGTCGCACACGAGCAAGAGTGTTTTATGCGCTTAACAACGGTGATGGGCGTACCATGTAGACCAAAAGCAAGAAAAATTAGCTTTCCGGATTAAGTGCAACTCAACGTACTGCAATCCGGACTGGAAACCTGTTCCTCTTTCATCGCTGTTTTTCTCTTCGTCCAGCTCGGCGCGGCACCGGGCTCCGCACACTGGTGATTTGACACCGGAATGGAATGCAAATTTAAACGCATTTCTGCAATTCTGGTGGTAGAAGATAGGTGCATGTAATAGAGATCGTCGTTTCTCGGCCGAACTAACTTTTGCGGACGGTGCGAGAATTGTTCGGCGCGGCATCGGAACTGCATACCTTGCGATTTATTAACTAAGGTGTACAAGTCAGAAAGTCAATAAACACGAGCCAACGTTGCGAGTATTGCTCCAAGGAAGAATATACCACGTGTAATTTAACATTACCAATAGTTTATGCGATACAACCGTTATCCGATAGGTCGGAAACTGATTAAATACCCGCAAATCATATGCAGGTTCCTCTACGCTGAATTAATAATGAAATTTCAGCAGCTCGATATCGTAAGATTAACAGGGAGGTTATAAAACAAATGAAAAACTTGCTGTAAGGGAATGGTCTGTCAAGAGAGAAAGAGAAAATATAAAGTATTTCTCCTGAGTTGTGCGTTTTCTTCGTCTTTATATGTCCCTTCGGGGTGCTCATAGCTAGAACATATTAATATTCCAGTCAAGGACGCGTGCCATCGAGCTACTACGGACGCTGATGCAGTTCCGAGTCCCGGTGCCATCTTCAGAATATCCGGTGTCCCTCCGGAGCGCTATGTCGCGGAATAACGGACGTGCTCATTCTAATATGTGCAGATTCCATAGCATAATAATCTCTCAAGGAATTTCTTATAACGCTTCTCGTAATTATTCTAGGCATAAGCGATGCTATCGATATTGCAGTAATATAATACGAAATATATTTTTTATTATATTTTTACTACATAGTTTTTATGATTAATTTTATTATGCATAATTTGCTGTTTGTAATGACGATAGAAGGCTAAATTTATCTCGAATTATATCAATTTTTTTCTACTATAAATTATAGAAACAGTAATAAGTTTTCAATTATAATTTTGTATAGATTTAAGAGAAAGAGAGGGGAAGAGAGAGAGAGAGAGAATTTGTGTTTGAATATATTTAATTAATTTAGCAAGCATTAATACAATATTGTATCAAACGCGAAAAAAGGAGTGTCACAGATTAAAATCGAACTCCAAATACTATACGCGGGCTGTCTCGTATAGATTAATCATGAGATAATTATAACTATGCAATTCAAAATACATGAAGCCACATATGCACGCACTCAATCCATTCACTCTCGTTATCAGTTACTAACAAAGCACACATCTATTAAACCTACCACCAAGTGCTTTGCATATAACGTAATCTCTTCTCTTTTTCTATCACTTCTCTCTTATTACCTACATATTACCTACCTATTAATTTTATATAATACAAACAATTTAATTACAATTAACTTTGCAATATTTAGTTTGCACCGGCTTCTGTAAATATTTTAATAATATCCGCAAACGAAGATAATAATTTCTTAAAAAAGAAACCTTCGCTTTAATCTATCCCACATCGCTATGAAAAAGAACAAACGATGAAAAAGTCCTATCCATAATCAGGGTATTAGTATTCTGGACTGGCGTTTCCCAATAACTCGGTGCCATCTCTGTACCAACCAGTATCCCTCTGGACCGCGATGATAGATGGGTTTACTTCCTCCGGCAAGTGGATACGATCTCTTTGGAAAAAAGTTGATGTAGACCAACAGTCGGTAAGGTTTCCTAGCAAGAAGCACGACATGTAACGGCAAGAAGCTCTTCCGATACGTTGCGGCCGAGAGCAATCTACCAGAGGAACGAGAATCTACCCGGGAATCCCCGTATGTAGCTGCTGGAAACAGCGCCATCATCGATTTCACTGGTTTCAAACCAGTCCGATGTGACCTCAGTAACTGAGGGAGAGAGTTCTCTTAGAGAGCGAAAGCGCCTGGTGAAACTTCTTCCGGCTTTTCAAGGAAGAATTGGGTCGCATATTAGTTCATTCGGTTTAGAGGCGTGTTTTCTGTTCATTCCCTCTATCTTCATGCAATTTCTTGTCAAGACGTACACTTCTAAATCCTGATGAAAAAGTTCTTAGAAAATTTTATATATTATTAATTCTATTACACACCGCTTCTAATGGAGGTATATATTTTAAAAGGGAAATGTTATATCAAATTGAGACCCTTCAGTAGCTGAAAGTTGGTAACACGCCAAAAAAAAAAAAAAATAATGTAATCGTGTATCCATTTCGAGAACAGCGTGGGAAACGGAGATATAGTTGCGAGTTTATCCATTTGTCATCAGAGTTTCGTTAGGCAGTTATACCGTGCAATTCCTTCCCTCAATAGCGTCAGGATAAAATATGAGACGTGTATTGCATAGCGCATCAATCAGCATTAATAACGCCGGGCGAATAAATCGGCCAAATGAGTAACGGCTTCTGCGATTACCGACTATTTCGTATAATGCAATGTCCGTTAGTGCAAAGTCACCTCTCTGCACCTTGAAATCAATGACCATTAAATCTGACAGATTAAAGAAAATTCGGCACTGTATGAAATGCTTTCGATGTTTTATAATTACAGATAACGTTTACAGATAAATCGTCGTCGTCGTCGATCAGTTTGCGCGACGTGTCATTGATCAACGTCTCTTTTGCGGAAAGTGCGCTAATATCGCGGCATGTATGACCGCGCGTTGACCTGAAAATAAATTAATGATATTTGCCATAAGCGCGCTCAGAGTATATCGCCTCCCAACATATTCCCCATTAATGGCAGGATAATCATACACGCGCCGAATTAGACTACTCTGCGGATTTAGTCAGTTAGTTTCCGTGATAATCGCGCGGTATGAATTCCGATGTTACGTCGCCCGGCCACTCTAATTATTGCTCGTAATGTCGTATGGCGACAGTTGATCAGAGTGTAAATTTAATGGATTCGATCGAAAGCATGCAAAGAGAAAGAGAGAGAGAAAAGGACACGAAAGCGTCACGCGGTAAATGTTCGATAATCGTAAAGCGCTCTAACAATGCGCGTTTTTCATTTCATTCGCCACGCTCACTGATTTCGTGATCGGTATCACGTGAGGGCACAACGTGATTTGCGAAATACAAAATAGCTACTTTCTCGTCGGACTCTCGTCTCGACTTCTCACGATGATATACGTAGGTGTATCGGAATAATATATCGTCGCTTATCGAGCGAATAGCTGGGATGCCGCGGCGAAGGATGGTCCCGGATGAGAAATTGGAAAAATGCGAGATACCTTCACGCGGCGCGATGAAAGTAAGCGTACGCGGACAGCATCGCTGAACTTACGTATATACCTTTATCTATTGGCAACCGCACCTACGAGCTCGAAAGGTCGCAAATAATAAATTGCACCGAAAGTGCAATGCACGCTGCAACAACTATTGTGTTGCTAAATAAGACGTAGATATATGATGAAATCTTGGCTTACTACTGAAATGGCGATATAAAACGATCAAATAATTCTATATACATATATAGCTGTATAAATTTTTAATTCTTTGAAAAAAATGCCTGTGAATGTTACTTTTAGAAAGATTATTACTTCTACTCCAAAAAAAAGTATTTTACACTCAAAGTGATTTTTCCTATAATTTCATATTCTGAGATTACTGTTTTACAGCAAACATATTCTTCTTTCAATAACGTGAAAAATACTTTATTCTCTCTTAAATACTCTTGTTTATACTATTTTTCTCTGGATTTTAGAGGAACCCTCTTGAGGTCAATATAAAAGTAAAATCCTCCAAGAGGATTCCACGTATATCGAAATTTTTTTTTTGGCTAGGTAAATAAAATAATCTTGTGTTTTAAATGTATTTTAAAATATCCACATCTTATATCGCTTAATGATTCCTTGAAATATTATAATATTCCTGTATTTCTATGGAAAACAGATTATATAGCGATTTTTTAATGTAAATATTACAGTAATAGAACCTTACTGCTTAATGCAATTATTCTCACGCGTCTCTTTCACGCACGAATTAATCGAGTATCGATGACGAACAGCGCGGAATTTTGGAACGTCAAGAGTGGCGTGAATTTATAAATATCATAAATCGAAACGCTTATGACACTCTTGGATGAACGTGCCGATGAGATAACGCGAATCCAAATTTTCATTTTCCTCCGCGCACCGTTCCGCGGCTATTTAATTACCGTCATTGTGGCGTATCGTACAGCGAGCCAATGGCAAAAATAAATATGAAAATCTCGACGACACGGAAATGACGACGAGACCGCTAATATGCAAAGCGACGAATCGTCGATACGCAATATTTGCATTTAACAACTGTTACGTGCATCCGCGTTTACGAGATCCTCATCTCGTTTTGTTCCGTCCCAATCATTTTATAACGAACATTGATACAATTTCAGATGTGTCGTAAGCATACAATCGGCAATAAGAATTTAAAGATAAAATAAAATAGAGAATTTGGCCGCGTACTTTTTTTTTTATTCAATCGTAAATGCAGAAGCATTACCGAGAGGAAAAGGAGTAAAAGTCATATGAGAGATGTTAGCGTTGATATTTCATCAGTGGCGAAAGGGCCGCGACTGATATTTTGTTCGTATCAAAATAAAAAAATAAAAAAGACCGAAAGAGGAAAAGAAATCTCGCAGTGGACAGGAGGAGCAGAGCGTAATAACTCGCGGCGACCCGTTCGATATTCAAATTCGTCCAGTGTACACGTCGCGCCAAAAAATCTATGCGCACGCTCGTGTGTATGCACCGAGCGTAATAAAAGGCGTGAACGATGGCCGCGGGAAAAGTCATAATCCACTTTTGTTTGCGGATTTATCGGTCTTCCGTGATGCCTCGTCCGGCGCTTTATCGAGTCCCGGCGCCATGAACGAGCGATGGCGTAACAAAAGGTGGAAGCTTTGGGAACTCTCGACGCTCTCCCCTCTCTCTCTCTCTCTCTCTCTCTCTCTCCCTTTCTCCCTTTACTTCGTCTCCCATCTGCTCTCTTGCGCACACATACCAAATACATTTACACAACACACGCACTCACACGCAATGTCCGCGACACAAAGAGAAAAAATGTACCGAACTCTGGCAACGGCCGTAAATGACTTTCGCATATTTCCGTTCTGACCGGCAAACAAATATTTGGAAAAACAAAAAAAACACCGGAGAATGGAGCAAATTACTTTTTCAATAGCTATGAAACGATCGAGCGCGAGATACGACCGGATCTGCGGTGACGTTTTATGAAAGATCAGCGTGTTCGCTATAATGAGTATCTCTGTGCTAGCATTGAAATCACTGCTGCCAGATTGTATGAGTAATCTTCTTTTAAGGGAATGCGGACATGTTATTTCGCATCAATAGTTCTTATGTACACATCAAATATTGCTTTTCATCCTTCAATGCGTATTTTATAGTAATTATTGTTCATTTATTTTTGCATTTACGTCATGTAAATACATACACGATATGATCCTAATTAAAATAACTATCAGTCAGCATAATGTAGAAATTTAATAACCATTCACATAGTCTGCAGATCTATCTCCCTCCACTTATTCGTCAAAGATTCTGCTATCTGATCGTCTCATGTTTCTCCGTCTGCTCTTCCGTATCTACAGCAGCTCTTTCCATTTTCCAAGTCCGCACGGCACGCCGCCGATCCCGCGAAATGATTACAAACGATCGGGGATAACGTTCAATAAAACGTCTCCATTCCACGTTCCATGCACGTAGGGAAGATGCAGCGTGCTCGGCTGTCGAGTCGATATCGGGGAATACGGTGTTTATCTATGTCCGTTCGGTACGTGGCCGCGACGTGCATCGCCGCGATATCAACGAGAATATGTCTCTATCGATACCGCTCACGGAAAATCCCGCGATCCTGTTCCTCGGTTAAAGGAAAGCGACATTCGAACAATTGACCACTCGAATCTCCCATCTTTCGTGATAAACGGAAATCTCCTGTTATCGCGCGCACGAAACGATATTTATGTTCACTCTACATTCACCAATATATATATATATATGTGTGTGTGTGTGTGCACTGCGTCTAATGTCAATGTTTATTTTTATCGAATTCAATTTTTGCACTAACTCAGTATTTGTTCCTTTCATTAGAAGCATTTATTTAACTTTCCTGATGTCTTTATTCTTTGATGTTATCTGTTAATTTTTATATTGTAAAAATTTATTAAAT
>VBVR01004291.1:0-14827 GCA_011638315.1 Tetramorium parvispinum
AATAAATTATTTAAATAATTATTTTAATAATTAATTTATTTATGTAATTTTAGAGAAGAGCAGGATTTGTTTTAGTACGTACTTTATTTTTTGTCCTGTAAGATTTTTTAATCTGTAAAGCCGTTTCGATGATTTATTGCAGTAAAAAATGATCTGTAATGTCGGTATCCAGCATCACCTTAAAGCATCGTTTCGCTTCATCGGAAAATTTTGAGGATACCCTTCAACTCGCTCCAAAGTCGATAGGGCCAAAAGTGACGACTTGATCGCGCGCGCGTTTCCCATTCACATGTACACTTCTCCTCGCAATGAATCCGTGCCGTCGTGTCGTGCCAATGAGCGCATTCGTAGGCAATGAAGAGGAGAGCGAAGCGCGAGCGGCAGCTTGAAAGACGCATTTGCACATAATCGCGCCACATCAATTAAGCCACTTAATTAACATGACGTTTTCAAACCCTGAAATCGATAAATCCAGTCTCGACATTTCAATTTCAGGTCTTTACGAGCGTTCAAATGCATTTTATCGCGGAAACTCATGACGCGCGCGTTGCGAGCGAGCGTTTCCTCGTGCGTTTTTTTTCAAAGATGATAAAGCTGATGGATGAATGAGAAGAAAAAACGCACGAGGAGATAAATTCGGTGCAATCGCGCGTTGCATTAATATCCGACGATGAGACCAATCTGAGTTTGACGAAAAAGCAAGGGAGGTTTATCGATCAAAGGGCTCGAAACTGGTGAACACTGAGCGCGGACAAAGGCCACACATACACACCCACACACATACAAGTTCTCTCTCTCTCTCTCTCTCTCTCTCTTGTCGCGTGACCGTCGAATACGATGTCGCCTTGGAATTTTGTTTGGCCGCCACGTGAATCGCACGTCACGGTATATAGATAGGCGACGGCGACAGTCACGTTTGATGCTCGATGCGGGTGAGGAATAAAGCCAAAGCAGCGTGCCCCATTAAAAACCGGTGGTGATCGCAGAAGCGTTGGGTTATGAAACGCGACGATCAAAAAGCCTGAGCGTGCAAAGCCGTGGACAACGTTAGCTCCAATTAAGGGTCCCCCTTGTTCCGGTGCATTTCGATCCAGGTGCTTGTCCCACCGAATCCTACGTGTTCCCAAAAACGTCTAAATATTTTACACAAAATCCGTCACTCCTAGCACACGTCCCTCTGTTGCAAGTACTTGATGTTTGAATTTCTTTTTTTTTGTTACGCAATTTTGCAAGGTATACAATAAAATAAATAAATAATAAAAAAGAACCGTATATTTTTAAAACCTGTACGTTGAAAAAAAATATGAGCAGATTTTTTACGAATAAATAATATAAATAATTATTAAATTCAATCGTAAAGAAAGAATAATATCAAGTACATTATTTTAACATTTTGAATGAAACAAATGCTTTTAATTTCTTTACTAAGAATATGTATGTATATTTTTAATACTTAACATTTATATTTAATAATAACATTAATAATACAATATTTATAAATATTTTTCATATTATATTAATAACTATATAAGTTATAATAGGTATCATAAATATTCCTATTAAAAATATTTATTAAATGTTTTCAATCTTCCTAATAAGAATTCAATCAAACAAAAGACGTAAACAAAGACTGAAAATAAAATTGATCGAAAGGAAATTTTTTCTACTATATCTTATAAAAGAACGGAATCAATCGAGATAAGTACAGTAGGTTTTGAAAACAGATGATTCATTCAAAAAGCACTGAATGGCGCGCTCGAAGTCACTCTCTCGTCGTATTTAAATATTAAATAGACAAACATAAAAATAAATGACGGATCACGATCTGAACAACACTTCGTGTACATTCGAGGATGGTAAAACCGGAGCCGAAGGGTCCCAAAAAGGGACTTGATCGGTCCCGGCTATCAAAACAATATGGAGTCAAGGAACGAAGCATTACGTACCCGACGGCGTGGTGCAGCTCTCCGTTAAATTCCCGTTACGGTTATTAATCGCGCCGGCATCGTTTGTTCGCGCAGCGTCGATCAAGCCCGAAACGCGCGCCCGAAGCGGCAGCGGCTTACCCCGCTCGATCACGCTCGCGCAATCGCCGAGAAAGAGAGAGTCTACCGACGGTCTCCCGAAACCGCGCTGGAGTAATTAGGAGCGTCGCGGGGCTTTGACGACGGTGAACGAGTCTCGCGGAAGGCGCGCCGAGCCGGCCGTCTTTCGTACACCACTCGTATGCCGGTACGGTCGCGCGAGAAACGCTCGTCAGGTTGCGCGACGTTGAGCAACAACCGGCTGAGCTGGACGTGCGCGACTGCCAGCGACTGCGATCGGCTCGGTCGCGTCGCGTCCGGTCGGGTCGGCGCGACGGCACTCGCGAGGCGGGCTACCCGTGCGCAGAACGGGACGCGGAGCGGGAATCCGTGCGGAAAAAATGCCTCGCGTGTAACATACGCTGGCGGGGCGACGCCTCTCGCCCTCTCGCGGCGCTCTTGCGCCGTGACTCACTCGCCACGCAGGGCCGCCCGCGCCGGCTTCGAGGTCGCGAATTAAGGGCGACTTGCGAACTCCGATCAGCTTGTGTTGCCGTTTCTACCAACGCGGATTAACTTTAATTGCTTGGTTTAACTTGCGTTTTATTTTTCTCTCGTTCTAAAAGTTCGAAAAAGATACGAAGTAAGATTAAATCGAGATTAAAGTCAATCTACGGAGCTTTAATACACAGAGAAAAATGTCTCTTCGCATTTATAGAAATATACAATATATGTGCTTGTTTGTTGTTAACTTATATTTGTTTCACTTAGGGTTTTTCAATAATGGCTTACAATTAGACAGTTTAACAAAACGTTCCTTGATTTTCGTCATTTATAAATCTAATTTTATTACTTGTTTTTTCATTGTCCATGGAAAAACAATCAAATGTGTCTGGCTAGTGTTTAAAGTTTAACCCGAGTTTAAATTAATATTGAAAAACCGATCCTAAAAAATTATTTCATTAAGCTTATATACTTGTAAAAATTTCATAATTAAAAATTATTTCATTAAGCTTATATACTTATAAAAATAGACTAACTTTATTTCTTTCAAAAAGTACTTTATTTAAATAAAACATATACATTTTTGAAAATCAAACAATTGTATTTGTGTTAAAACATAAATTTAGTTGGACTATTCCTATATTAAATTTTATTGAAGTTAAAGAATAGTTTTCTTTAACTTCAATAAAATTTATTAAATCCCAAAAAACATTTTTCTTTGTGTGAATTTTTCCTGAAGAAAGGGAAAAAAATAAATTCTTCGATCTGAAATCAAGTTTGTTTTCAACTTGGCAATAAAAAGAATGTAACCCTCGTCTCTCGGCTCTATCGCCAAATTTAATTTCATTTTAAATCCAGTAGCTTTCTCACTCAAGGATCGTAATTTCGCGTTACGACTCGAGGCCGCAACAAGCTGGAATCCGACACTGGCTGGCGTCACGCGAGCATCACGCAAAGTGTTGTTCGCGGAAGCGCGCTTTCTCTAGAAAGTTTAATCCTTTCGCCGAGTCGCAATTGTCGCAAGGCTATTGACTCTTAATGATAAAAAATGTACCAAATCACTGTTCAAAATTATTAAAGATTTTATTCTTCAATATGAAACTCCAAAAATGCGGCAGTAATTAATTTCTATATTTTACAGAAAAAAAAGGAAAGGGAAAAGAAGGATAGAAGTCGAGAAATATAGTTTGAATATGTTTTCTAAAATGATTCCACTAATTTCTCCTTTTTATAGAAACGCATGGAGAAATTTTGATTTATCAGGAAATGAAATGAAATACAGTGAAATCTTTAATGAAGTTGGGATCGGAGGAATAAACGCAAAAATTTATGTATGTCTGTCCTCTAGTAATGTTTATTTCGTATCGTAAATATATGTTATCTCGCCGACGCGTTTAAATACATGTGTGTTAAATATGTACATACACATCGTTCTCCATGTAGCGAAATTGCGTTCCAACGAATTTTCAGGTATCTCTGATCTTTTAACTATATCTCATTACTTATATAACAATAATTACAAAACTCTTAACGTCCATATAAATATTTTTCTTATGTAGGCACATTCTTACATATATATACAATTTCCTTTGTAGGATATCCGCGAAATATTATATCTCAATGTATTGTCTTATTAAGGATACATTCCGAAATTTAAATGCTATTGCGACAATTTCGTAACTTATATTCAAATAATACACAGGCGTTAACAGCAAAGCGTAACGCTAAAACGCAAAAAGCACTTAAATCCCGAAGATAATCCAAGAAATCGTTTAAACTGTCAAGCTACGACAATTAATCCTAAAATCAAGTTTCAGAATTTACGTTCTCAATAAAAATATTGGTCATCTCTCGTCAACAAATGCATCAAAAATTATATTGTATCTGACTCTTAAACATTTCAATAATCACAACGTGTCATTATCAATATTGCGAAGTAGTACCTTGTTTAGATAATTTTAATCTCTGACTGTTATATTTTAATATTGTCTAATTCTTAGTCTTTAGCTAAGAAATTGATTATACTATTGAAAAATCATAACTCACAATAAGTTTCTACAACAAAAATGTAGTTGATTCTAAGAAATTAATGTTGTACTTAAAAATTCCTTAAAAAGCATTTAAGAATATTTTTAAATTTCTTAAAAAATATTTAAGAATATCTCTAGATTTTTTTACGAAATATTTAAGAATATTTTTTGACAGAACTATGATAGTTGTTGAACTATGATAGAACTATATAAAGTCGTTCCGACATCATTCCTTCGCACTGAGATTTCGTGATACGCTAAAAAAAAGGGAAATATTTACTGAAGATAGTTTATAAATAACTCACGCTGCTACTGGCGGAGAGCGTTACTAACCCAAATATGGTAGTTTTTGCGAGCGAACGAGGGAAACTTGGGCGAGTGCCTCGATATTTCCGGAGTTTGCAAACTCTTGCATAAAATTGTTGCGATGGATTTTTCAACGTTGCAACTGAGCGCGCGTTATCGGCACGAACCCGTTCGCGCGATCACGTTTTTCACAAATTCTTCAATCTTGGCCGAGGAATCGCCGCGTTATTAGCAAGGCAACCGGTTAATTATGCATACGAGCTTAGCAAGCGATAATCGTCGACCGCCCCGCGTTTACGCGCTCCTCTTCGACGATCAAGTCATTATTCGACGATTTTCCAGCGACAAGCGCTCGTCCGGTAATCATCAAAGCGCCGGAAATTGCAGAATCTCATAAAGATTTGCAATCTCGTTTAATATTCATAGGGCCCTTATAACGCGCAAGCCGCACAAAGCCGTCTTACGCCTCTCGTCGCCGTTAATAACTCGCGAAAATCTAATTATCTGTGACATTATTTCGTTACACGGACGATCGGGGAGGATGGCATCGCTGCATTAAATGGAGCATTTTCGATGTAAAACACCGGTGATTAAGCTTGCCGCGATGACTTGGCTATTCACACGCGAGCGTCGTATTTCGCTTAGAGCGTTTTTATTTATATGTTCTCTTCTTCTTTCGTCCTTTCTCTCTCCCTCTCTTTCCCTCTTTACACAAGCGAGTGGCTGTACGTGAAATTTACATGTCCAAGTACGCTCCGAGCTGGATAGTAAACCCTTGGGCGCTGATCTTTTCTGCATGAGACAATTCTATATGCGCACTGATTTTAAGTCGCCGGCACGTCGGCACTGATAAGAGATGAATTTGTCGTCGCGCCGAGAATGATATGTGCATTGTCAATCAGGCAAGCGCCGTATTTCGTCCTGTAAAAAAGTCAAATTTTTCTCGCAGCTTAACGGCGGTAAATACAATAAAAGCTGTAGGCACGTGCTTTTGCGATGTTTACCCTCACGCACGCCTCGACGCCTGAGGAATCCCCGATTATTACCTCAATTGTCATCTCGCGACGATTTTAACGCGCGCGTCTGCTCTCCGTGCATCGTGGAAAGAAGCATGTGGGTTGGGGCGATCGATCGTAGACACGGGTGTATTACATTCTATTCCCAGCCGTCTCATTTACTGGCGTTCATTCATAACGCTTCCCAAACTTTAAAGTGGCGCATTCCCGTGAAAAATCGGCCCGGCAGCGCAAAGAGGCAAAAACAATTTTGGCGAGTCTCTCGCGCTCGCGCGGGCACAACCGGGCGAGCTCGTAGTTCTCCCATTATTTCCTTGTCGCAACACACGTACGTTCGCGTTGAAAGAGGAAAAATTTGCACGAATTTTTTTCAACGGATACATCGCTCACCAACTAGCTGGCTGGCTGGCTAGCTGGTAGTCCCTCGCGTAATACGTTTCTCCCCGCCATTTCACATATAGCTTACACCGCCGGAAAAAAGCTAAATTCGTAAGAGCTTTTGTAAGAAATATGAAAGGGCGGCGGGCGGGTGTTTCCTTTATGTGCCCGAGGAACATTTTTTTTATTCCGTTTTATTATTCTGGATGTTTCATTACTCTTTGTAATCTGCACGGTGCCGAGGGGACGATATCGACGGCCGAAATTGAGGGCAATAATAAAAGCGCTTTTGTTGAAAATATTAAAGATCTAATCTCTCCTTGCAAAGAGAATGGAAGTTCGAGAAAAGCGAGAAGAAAGATGTGTTGAGTAAAGAATCGTAAGGGCTACGAGCAGTGAAACAAAATCTGACCCAATATCCACGAAAAATGTAGGAAGAATTGAGTTTGAATTAATATTCCGGATCGATTGAACGGAAGATAATTACACATCTAGGAAAATATTCGCGACGCATCAATTACAAATGTCGCTAATAGCTTCGATTAGGACACCAAATCGTTCGCGACGTAATTACTTTTGTAATTAACATAATAAAATGTAATTAACATGTAAAATACATTTGTGCGGGGAGAACCGAAGTGAAAGAACATCCATCTGTCCATAATTTAATCCGGTTGTATCGCTATTTACCTCAACGCGGTATCAGGGTTTACGTCAATATTTATTAACGCCTATACTTTTTCGACGAAAGCGTATTAATTAAATGAGGCATCAACTATGTACGCGTGACCGATAATGCGGACTATGGGCTAATGAATATTGTTAACAAGGTAGAACGCTGTTTAACTGTCGCATAGCTGTTTAAACACCGTCCCGTGCGATAGAACTGGAATGAATTTATCGTGTAATGTAAAATGGTATTTAATTGCCGAGAATCTGATCGGTCGAAAGAGACCCGCGACATCCGAGATCTGTGTATTTAATCGATCGAAATACATTCAAATATATTTAAATACTGCGCGTATTTTATTTTTTATTTCCAGACGCAACCGAATATTTTAATCATCCCGCTCGCGAAAACTGCTTAAAACTCTGCATTATATCTATGGAGTGTGATATTGAGACGTGTTGCCGGAGCCTCTCAAATACGAAAATAAAGTATACGAAAATAAAATATACCGAAAGTATAATCGAGCAAAAAAATAAATCAATATCATTAAGAGAGCCAAGAAGAATAATGTCTTGTCCGCAATAATAATGTTTCTAGTGATAATGATTTGTGGCTGTCTATAGCACGCTCGCGGTGGAAATGTTATTAAATTTAAAACTGGCACGGAGCACTATTAAATTTTAACAAACAGAGATGGAGATAGAGAAAGAGGCAGAAAGAAAGAGCGAAAGAGAAAGAGAGAGATTTCGCGAGATAAGAATGACTTCATTAAAATTCAACAGGTAGATCGAAAGTTCCGCGGCAAGAGCGACGACGGTGTAACTTTAAACGTCGTAACTTAAAAACCGCCGCTCGCTGAAATATCGCATTTGAGCATTATCTCTGCTTACAATCTGCGCGACTAGCATATATAATGCCGATAGACTCTAAAACGAATTTCAAAAAATAATGGTAGCGCTGCTATTTAATCTCCATGTTAAAAAAATTACTCTCTAGAAGTTTATGAGATAATCTTTTTTGTTATAAATGACACCCATAATTGAAACCAGTAGGATTTAGATTGCCGAATTAAAAGATACACTTTCGAATAACTAAAGTCACTGAAAAGTTTTGAGAACTCCTTGATGGAGTTTAAGCGATAAAAGAAAGAGAGAGAGAGAGAGAGAGAGTCTTCTTCATTTTGTCGCAACAATCTCTTCGCTCTTTCAGAATCTCATTATAAATATATATATACTCCCGTCACATATTTAACGTATATACATTCTGTATATGTCCCTCTGCCATTCCTTACTCTTTCGGTAACGGAATGTCACGCATGTCCACAGGAAATGCGTTGATTACGATCGAGCAAGTCCTTCGTGCCGATATCTGAAGTACATTGAGGCTACAAGCTCAGCGAACGAGCTTACCTCGCCAGATTGCAATTCGAGCGTCCGCGAGAAAGAGAAAGAGAGAGATAGAGACGAGAGAGGAGAGAAAGAGAGGACGTATCGGAGGCTAGTGAGAGAGGAAGAGAAAGGGTCGGAAGAGAGAAAAGCAGATCCCCGAGATATCGATCCGATATACGGCGTATTCCATGCGCGCCGTTCCTATCGGCTGACAGGAGCCAGCCTCGATTACGACCTTTCGTAATTACCTGAGGAGGATCTGCAGTCGTGAAGGGGGCAACAGCTACCGGGTGTCTCGGGCTTGGCCGCCCGCACTTCGACCGGCCGTTGACCAGATCGGCACTTGGGCGGCGGACATGTCGGGACGCACTTGCAGATGCCATCGTCCGTCAGGACGCTGTCCTCGGGACAAAACGATTCGGTTCGGTGATGGTGATCTGCAAAATCAGAGTGATTGGACGCCGTGAACTCTTAAGTATCACCGGCTCATTAACCGGTTCATTGGTAACGCGAAGTCAACGTTTTGTGCCAAAACTGGTAAGACCTAATAATTATGTATTTTACGTGAAAGTATATTTATAAGGGGTTTTTTGGGTCGCTGGTGACGAATCAAGGGTCGAAATTTTAAAATAACAAAATAATATAAAAAAAATCTAATCAAAGGAACAAAAAAATTTAAAAATTTAAAAACAACAAAAAAACGTAAAAAATGATGTAAAATCCTACCGTAGCCTCCCCGTGGCGCACTCTGGATCGTGAGAATATTTCATCAGCTAATAACGGAGGTAAGAGTATTCAAAATAGAACATCATTAGAAGCCGCCGTAATGGATCGGTCATTTTGAAATTTGAAAATCTGATTTCAGATTTGTAATCAATCGACCAAAAAAACCCCCGGATATTGATTTGTATAAAAATTAAAAAACTTCTTATAAATTAATTTTTGGTCCACTATATTGGATCAGCCATTCTGACTTCAGATTTGTAATCAGCGACCCAAAAAGCATGAGTGAACCAAGTATAATTCAAATCCATTAAAAATTGGAAGAAATATTCATGGTGCGTCTATATGCATTATTACCAGTCGTGGCACTTTTTTTTTCGCATCTATATGCGTCATTACCAGTGAACTGGTTAAATAAGAAAGATGCGCTCTATTTCCATACTCATCACATAATTATTGATAAGCAGATAATTAAACGGCATTATATTTCTTGACAACTAGTATTTTAAGTAGAGAGAATTATATTTTTTAACTTTATGAGTACGTTACATCAATATTGTCTGCCAACAGCAATGAGACTTTTATTTCCAAGTTTTATTTCTCTCAAGTTATGTTACAAGTGCTTTCTTGTATAAAGCATGTCGGTTGTCTAAAGTCAACACTATCATCGACCTGACGTTTTTTCTTCAAACGGTGCGATTTAATCAAAGGAAAAGCATGGTATTTACACCACTACCGTCGTATCATTTTCTCGGTTCCGCAACAGTCCGATCTTCCGCGCGCACGGCCATTCGTTACACTCGGTAAACATTATTTTCCGCCGCGAACACGGACCCTTTTATGGATTCTATTACCTGAGGGAACGCAGTTGTAGCGCGGGCAGCAGTTACCGGGGGCCCCGGAAAATGAGCCCCTCACCAGCACCGCCTGCTGACCCGGTCGGCACTTGTGGGGTGGACAATCCGCACATTTGCAACCGCTGCCATTCTCGTTCGGCACGCTATCCTGCGGGCAACCGTCGACACTGTGCGCGGCTCCTTGAAACAGAAAAATCGCCAGTGAGATTAGCGTCAGGAGCAGAATTCCCGGGGACGCTCGGCGATATGTCCGACGAAGGACGGCGCCGTTAAAGCGCTCCATGTCGAAAGATATCTCCGTCCCGAGGTGTTGGATACCCCGGGATTCTTTCCCGAACGCTTGAAATTGCGCCAGGCTATTCACTATACTTTATTATCAATGGTACTTTGCACCAATTTGCAACGGAGCGCCCGAAAATTATGGCCATTACTTTCGTATATACCTCGACCGATCTAGAGAAAATTTATCGTTGGCCGAAGCGTCCGAGTCATAATTCTATAATGATCTACGTGGAAAGATTATTATTTCAATGATTTTCATTTTTATTATTTTTAATTCAATGACACGTAATATATTCATTGAACAAGAACAAATGAATTTCCAAGAAACTATGTATGTTATTAGCAGAAGCTACTTTTCAGATAATATCAATTCGATTTCTATTCATTATTCAGTTCGTTAATTGAGCTTCAACGATAGCGACTCGGTCTTTTTTTCGACCAAAAATAATATAATGACTGTAGTAATTTCCCGAAAATGAATTTTGCACGCTGTCCTTTTCAGCCCCCGTCCCGTATGAATCTTTTATAGTCCTTTCCATTAACAATCCGATAGCATTTGCTGTCAGATTGTTAATGTAATTATGTTGATGTATGTATGCGTGTCCCTGTGAAAAAGATATCGGTTCTTTTGTGTGGATCGGCGCACCAGTGTCACGAGTTATACGATGTGTACGAGTGACATTAATATAAATTCCCAAATGAGTAAGGAAAAGAGATATATCCTTGTCAGAGACGTGGTGAGGATCGATTATTTTATTCAGCGGATTATCCCGAGTGAAGATATACACGTATTGTCCCATGTGTTCGCGGCGGTTCCGTCGTGTCGGGGAACAAGAAAAATAGCGAGCTTGATGGATGCCAAACCGGAAACCTCGGAGGTATGCGATGCGCTGAGGTATAAAGAGAATGATAAGCGGAATAAGAAGATAGCGCGAATCTACGGCGCGCCGCGTAAATCCCGCTCCTGGCAGTTTTATAAACGGAAATGGATTATTTTCTAGCGATTCATTTACAACTGCCGCGTCGCGTCTCTATTTGTTTCTCGTATGGGAATAAACATTTCGAGAGACGCAAAAGTCTCGAAGATGTCGTAAAGACGTCTCAAGTTAGATATTCAGAGACCGTCGTATTTAATTACGAGATGGCTGTAAATTCTGCGAACTCTATCACACCACGCAAATGTTCATAACGTGAGTCATCGTTGTCTCATACATACTAAATGTGTTTGTTTGCATATAGAGATAATTTCCTGGAGATTACATTCGTATGGTCTCAGATTGATCTTGAAAGCTCCAGCGAATTGTATTGTTAGTGAGATGGTCACATTTAGAATTCTCTCGTGTCGTTATTCATAATTCTCTAATTAATAATTGTAATTATTTATTATAATTTATGATCGTCATCGCGTTATAAAAGAGATAATTCTAAAATCGATTTAAAAATTTTCAATATTTTTATTATACATCACAAAAATATTTGTAGAATATTATAAGATTTTATTATTGATTCTACTACGAAATATCACAAATGACAGTCTGCAACAAGAACATTGCGAGTATGCATAACTGTAAGCGACATCGAAGTCTCTTAAAGTTACGTGATATCGCAACGAAAAACCAGATGTGGAAGAAATACGTCGGAGAGAAAAGAAAAAAGTTTAAACTTGTCCTTTGTATGGATTCGGAAAAGCAGAGTTCGTACATGCACATGAAGAGAGATACTTCCTCGCTGTAGCGCCGTTAAAGAAAGCGGAATATTCGAATATCCAGAAATTTTTAGAACCATCCCCTAAACGCGAAATTGCAGAAAGAATCCCGCGAGACAAACGTGAATCTTCGAAAGAAACCAAAAATTCAGTCATATAAAATACGATAAGAAAAATCACCATATGAAATACTTCTACAGAGAAGAAGGTCGGGTGAAAACAATCGCAATTTAGAGAATAAAAAGGAATTTCTTTCACAATTAAAAGTTCTCCCTCTGAAATTTAAGAAAGCGGATTCTCGTAAAACTTCGTTTGCGTAGCCTAATGGACCTTAATCCCGCCCGTGAAAGTTTTATGTCGAACATCTTTCGCTCATACTTTTGGATTGGATCTATAAAATATACATCACAGAACACGAGGATAGTACTTTCACCTCTTTGTGAGAGTCGACATTTCAGTGACACTTTTTTAACATCACAATGGCCCTTTACTGGCGTGCATCTGCGTACATAAGTCTGCGGCAGAAGTCTCGGCGAAATCGGCGATTGCGGCCGATTCTCGTATCCGTTGGATGAGTCTGCACATTCTCTAGAACGCGCAATCCGCTGTACTCAGCGAGACGAGGAGATCGATGACTTAACAGCGAGAACGCCGCGAGCATGATGCACTCACAGTGCATTTCGTGTCACGACCAGTCTGCCGTCCGTTCGTTCTTTGCGTTTCGGCCGCTAACATGACAGAAAGATACGATCTTTTCCTTCTCGTGCGGTGTGCCGGTTGCACGCAGTCTCTTTGTGTTCTGGCTCTCGCAATTTCGCGCCGCAGATTTTGGAGCCGGATAAGTCCCGTTCTCTCTCTCTCTCGTTACCACCGCCGGCGAAAAACGGCGAAGAAGAAACGAATAAAACGCGCCTTTCGGTTTTCGACGGCTTTCGGCGTGACTGAAGGGTACATCGGTCAAAGGTTACGCTGCGGCGAGCTCTTTAGCCGAAAGGACTACGGAGGCCCCTCTCTTGCCCTCTCTCTCTCTCTCACACACACACATTTCGCGAAAACCTTCGTAATATTCCTCTTGGCAATCAGAAAACGTTATCCATTGGATTTTATTGCATCTGTCTTAGGACATGATTTAACGCTCGATGGTTCAGTTGCTTTAAACTTTTGATTTTGATAAAAAGAATATTTTAGATTCACTTGTATTGTATTTTATATTCACTTGTTTTTCAAATTTTTCGTATTTTGCTTCACAACTATTTCTAAATTAATATGAGGTTGAAACGTAACAGAATTATTATAATCAATCTTCATTATTAAGAGGTTTTAGCATATAAATAAAATATTTTGGAGTTTAGCTAATCTAGTATATTATTAAATTTCTCTCAGCAACATTACAAGCGATATAAATATTAATGCAATTTAAATTTCATATTTTTCAGTATGTACATACTGTAAACCACAGGAAGACTTGTGTTAGTCGTAAGATGGATCACAGATTAAGATATGCTAAAATATCAAGTTTAGTTAAAGATTCCCCGAGGCTTAATACACAGAAAGCCGTAGTTTATATTCCACGGTTCGAGATCGGCTCGTAATCTTCTGGAAAATAAAGACGAAATTTCAGACGCCCGTAAGAACGATCTCATTGTTCAAGGGCGATTCGAAAGGATCAAGCGATAGGATGAGCTTTCCTTTCTGTCCTTACGTTCCGCCATACTCCCCTATTTTTTCGAGGATACGAGGATGCTTGCCCACGGGATCGATCGACGTATTCTTATCTATACCCTTCCGTACTTTAGGCATTCGTCCTTGGGTAGGTAACGCGCCTAAGGCATGCGTAAATCGGCGCGAATCGCGCCGTAAAGATATCGGGGTTGGATAGACCGGGAAGTAACCGGTGAAATTAACTTTAAAGGGTAAAAGATAAAGCGAGGAAGAAAAGACGGGCAAAAATTAGCTTTCGTTTCGGAGAGGTGGTATTGGCGGTAAACGAAGTAATATCCACGCGGTGGAATCGCGATTCGCGCCGCGATACGATCGACGTGCCGGCTGATTTATTTCAGCGACGTGTACACGCGACTGTACGGTATACCTCGCGAAACGGCGGAGGTGAATGAGGAGAGGAAAGTGGGTAATTTCCTGCGAAAAATAACATCGTGCGGTGCTCACGAAACGGGCAGGCGCCATGAAGAGGAAATCCTGATTGCTGCCCCCCCGTTGCTCCTTCGACAGTGACGAATGACTGACGAAGGTTCGTTTTGTATTAATAATCGCGCGCTCACACTCCGGACACAATTTTCCACCAGGAAGCATATACTCGATTGAGTATACGTTATCGTTGGGCGTTATCGAGCCTGCGCGAAATAAACCAAGGTACACTTGAAAAGAGAAAGATGGATCGTAATAATGAAAATTGCATACAGAATACACACATTCTTTGCTCGATATCTCGCCGAGTCATTCCTTCACTATTGTGAGAGAAAAATATAGTTACTTTTGAACCCAACCACAATTTTATGACATTTCTAACACGAAATATGATTAACTTAACTGTATGCATCATTATGTTAACTATAATTATCATTAGAAATAAAATTGTGGTTGGGTCCAAAAGTAACTATAATATTATAAGTAACTATAACATATTTTTCTCTCAGTGTTGTTCTACAAAAATATTGTACAATGAAATATTTCATTACTTTCGATTATTTGTAAGTTTGCAAATGAGATAACATTGTATTTAATTAGACGCGCATACAAATGCACACTGGATAATTAATGCATAATTAATGACAGACCACAGATTAAGCCATCGCTGCTTTTTACGCAGCCTGCATACGTTACATCGGTACGCGCTGTTTTATTCGAGAAGGTGGGGAAAAAGATACTACCCGGCATAGAATAATTGCATTGTCGAAAACAATGGCAATGGAAGATATGGAGCTCG